>CABHOG010000184.1:0-11816 GCA_902168055.1 Aratinga solstitialis
ACCAACACCCCCAAGTCCTTCCCTGCAGGGCTGCTCTGAATCTCTTCTCTGCCCAACCTGTAGCTGTGCCTGGGATTGCTCCGACCCAGGAGGAGGACCTTGCACTTGTCATGGTTAAACTTCATCAGGTTTGCATCAGCCCTCTTTACAAGTGTGTCAAGGTCCCTCTGGATGGCATTCCTTCCCTCCAACATATCAACTGAGCCACACAGCTTGGTGTCATCGGCAAACTTGCTGTGGGTGCACTCAATCCCTCTGTCCATGTCACTGACAAAGATGTTGAACAAGACCTGTCCCAACACTGATCCCTGAGGGATGCCCAGAATCTTACTTTGTAACTATTTGCAAAGGTTCTGTTTTGCTTTTATCTCTTAAGTTAGTTTCTAACTGTCAACCTTATCCCATGCCTAGTTTCTATCTTTCTTGATCCTGCCTCCCATCTCTGATCACTGGAAGAAGTTAGTATAGCGCCAGAGCATATGCTAAGAACCATATCTTTATGCCTTTTGCTCTGTGGCTGACTTTTCTGATTGAGCTCTTAAGTGGTATTTTGTATTATCTTCCTTACTAGACTAAGCTAGACTACTTGATGGCTACTTCAAAGGTAAAAGAGAAATTGCTTTATTGTTTGAATTTATTTCTGCATTCTTCATTCATTTTAGGAGATAGGTCCCTACTCTTTATCATCTAGACTACTATATTTTAATGCTACTGCTGACCTACTGTCACTAAGTCTAAACTCCTGGGTGAGAAAGAATGATAGAATCTTTCAGGTTGGAATGGAAGTCCAACTCCCTCCAAGAGCTGTGAGCTCACAGGAAGTAGGGAAGAAGGCAGCAGCTCTGAGGAAAGAGGATGTTTCTCTTCAGAGAAAAAAGGAAGGTGAGAATGAGATGATAGTGGGATAAGAAGAGGGTAGTAGAGGCACTAACATTGAGGCCTGTTTTAACCTTATTCCGCTCTAAATTTAAGGGGGACTATTGCAGTACTTAGTAACATTTTACTAGCTATTTGTATGATAAGTGTAGGTATTTGAACATACAATGTGGAGTTTTATATTATCTCAGTATTTTCGTACTTGAATGGGAAACAAACTACGAGATTACTAGTTTAGTGAACTTTCAGCTGATTATACTGGGCCTATTGCATTGGAGGTGAAGCTAGCAAAACTGTATTTCTATTTTGAGCAATGAGATTATAGGTTTACCTTCGGCTGTACATTTTGTCCTGCACAGTTGGATGCTTTGTTTTGCTCTCCTTGGTTTCTGAAATGCAGACAGAATCAGAAGTATTTATGATCATGTACTTCCTCAGGCAAGTTATGGTAGTTTCAATTTCTCTCATTGGGAATAAGAATTCCCCCACCTTATTTCCTAGCTTGGTTTGCAGTGCTACTTTTTGAAATCTGTACATTTGAAGAATTTACTCTTCCGCAACTTCTGTTTTATTTGCTTTCAGGTTTTACTTTTCTTGTGATTAGAAGTTGCTTCTAGTGCTGTAGATTTGTTTCAAGGGCAGGTCTTGGAACTGATAAATCTAATATTTGTACAGTCTGTTTGCCCTGGCAGAGACTATCTAGAAAGTATTTCTTATATTTGTCTTATACTTAATGGCATGGGTCTTGATGTGAAGGTGGCTATAATTCAGTAGTAAAATTCAGGGAGGTTCTTTTATGTTCTCTGGGCTCTTTGTTATCCTTCTCTGTGGAAGGTGTATACTGTGATGGTTGGTATTTTTTCTTTTCAACTTCACTTTGGATGGATACAATGTGTTCGGTATGCCCAAATATAATACTTTTTTTTTTTTTTCTTCCTTAGCTGGCAGGAGACTTCTTGTATTACAGGAATATCAAAAGAAGGCAGCATAGCATGTCTACACTGTGCATTTGGCGATCCTCTAAAACATTAGCACGAAATAGCCATTTTGGGGGAGATGGGAAGCTCTTCTTGCCACTGAAAGGATATTCTGTAACTTGGGTTATGCTAAAAGTTTTGTCTTCTGGATTATGGGAGCCACTCCAGTAGTCTTTGTAGCATATACAATAATGCTCAGTCCCTTTCCAGGATACGTAATTTGGAAAGACTGAGATAAAAATAAACCAATGTTTTGTATTCCCCAAGATCTATGTTCTGGCTATAGATTTCATATTTGTACCAGGCCCTGCAGTATGCATGATTACTGTTCAGATTCAGGATCTCAAATATTTTAGATCTGATCTACTGTGCAGTCACTATATCTTAATGTTCCGCTACAAATCTCTCATAATGCAGTTACAGTATATAGTTTATTTCTTTTTCCTATATGGAAATATACTATATTAGTATAAATGCTATTTTATCTTAAAGTGCATTCATGCTGGGATTTTCTTTATCTATGCTGGTGTAGTCTATGTAATGCAAGTATTATACGCAGCTAGAGTGTTTATTGCTCTACCCTAGTGTCCTGGGTTCAGCAGTAGCAGTCATATTTCTCCTTCTTAGTAGCTGGTGCGGTGCTGTGTTTTCAACTTTCGGTCTGGGAACAGCACTGATAACACCGATGTTTTTAGTTATTGCTCAAATGTTTACTCTGACCAAGGATTTTCTGAGTCTCATGCTCTGCCAGGGAGGAGGGGAAGCTGGGAGGAAGCAGAGACAGGACCCCTGACCCAAACTAGCCAAAGAGGTATTCCATGCCACAGCACGTCACGCCCAGGATGTAAAAACTGGGGGCAGGGACCCCGAAGGGTTAGATCACTGCTTGGTCAGGCTGGGTATTGGTCAGCGGGTGGTGAGCGGTTGTATTTTCTTCCCTTGTTATTTCCCTTATCATTATTATTATTATTGGTGGTAGCAGTAGTGATTTCTGTTACACCTTAGTTACTGGCCCGTTCTTATCTCAACCTGTGGGAGTTACATTCTTTTGATTCTCCTCCTCATCCCTCTGGGAGTGGGGGGAGAAAGGGGGGGGGGAGTGAGTGAGCGAACTGTGCGGCTGATTTACAGCTGGGCTTAAACCACGACACCTAGGAATACTGCAGTTTATTTCCATGACTGCATGAAAGATATGAATGAGATCCGTACACTTCTAATGCCCCACTTCAGTTCCCGTGCTGCTCATCTGTCCCAGTGAGAGTCGTTACTGGAAGCATGATTATGCAAACTGAAGGGAAAAAGGAGCACTTCGTGGTCTGAACTATTTTCCTTCTTTGATAAGGAACAGTTCAAATACACAGTTTAGAATATTCCCTGTATGAATTTACTTTAAATCTATTTCTACAACCAGTAATTCAGAAGCTGTGGGTTTTTTTATCTTGCATAAGCATATTGTCTGTCAAATTCACTTTCTCCTGCTAGTTATTATAGCTGATGCTCTTAATTATGGTTGCAAATGGTCTGTGTGGCTTGCTGTACCAGAACTGTTCCTTCCCTTGCTGATTATCGTATATCACACTTGTACTGTAGTATGCACCTGATGACTATAATGGCCTTATTCAGCTGAGTGATCAAGCAAGGATTGTGTTACAAGAATCGAAAGAGTGGGTCTGTTTGTAACTAACTTCTGAAGAAGGTAAGATGTGTCTGGCAGAAGCTGGGTCTCCAGTGTTGAATGGGAAGGGAAAGAAGAGCTTGGTGATACAGTTATTTTGGCTTATGGTTTATTCTCCTTCTTAGCTTGCATTGGAATCTTTGTTTTAATCTTTCTGCTATCGTCCTGTTAAAAAAAATCAACTAACCTGAGGAAATAGGCCAATTGTGATCTGTAGACGATGGGATAGCAGTGGTGGAGGTAGTGTGATTGCCTGGTTCTGCACAGATGGTGTGTTTAAACTTCCAGAAAGATTTATTAGCACTTGATTCTCATGTGAAGCTTTTAATCCAATATTTTATTTTTAGCATAGCAGAGGATGATTTCTTTTTCTTGATATGGCTACAAAGCACACACAAATGTGTGTGCAAAAAAACCCCAAACCTCTGGCTTTCTCTTTACTGTATCATATAGCTGTCTAGAGATTAATTTGTTTGTTTCTCTCTGCTGCAATGTGAATTGTTACTTTATTTTTACTTTTTTAGGAGATGTTTCTTTGGTATAGTGGCTTTCTAATGCAGCTAACTAAATATGCTAATGGCAAACTTCCCTGCATTTTTGGCACTAACACATAATTCTTAAATTTTGTTATGATCTATGTGGAGTTTGTGATGTGCCAGTACTATTGTATTCCTTTCAAAATGCTACTGACCAGTTACTTTTTTCTTAAATGCATTTATTTGTTTATTTTTCCCCTCCCTCAAACCCACACAAAACACTCAGTACAAATGGCAATCACATACTGGGCCTTGATAGAATTATCTTCACATAATCACCATCACCTCTGTTTTCAAATGAGTTGTTTTCTCTTGATACTGTTAGATCTGCTAGGGAGAAGATACAGAGGCTGCATTATTACTCTGAGATTTTTCTATATTTATGTGACCTTACACAATCTGTTTGGCTCTCTTGTTTTACCCAGAGTAACTGGAAAACCACCAGTTCAGCAATAGGGTTCTAAATTGTATGAGATGGAAAACAATCTTTGACTAGAAAATAATTCATGGAGTAGCTCATCCTGAATTCTAAGCAGTCCTCAGTAGAATCATACAGGGCTTTATTTTTACTTTAAGTATGTTGCTTGCTGAACATGTAGGCTTCTCTACTAACTTTTTATGGAACTCTTATGATGTGAATTTCCAAATCCTGGTATTAGCATTACACCAATGCTGCTATTTGAACTACTTTTTAAAGCTCTCCTCTGTGCCCACAGGTCTAACTGTGCTCCATGTCTGTTTTCAGCTGACTCTAAACTGCAATATTTAATTTATGTCCAGGACTGATGGTAAATGACTCAATATGGATTAACAGCAAAGAGCTGGTTGAAAGCAGACCATATTTTTGCTCAGATCTGTGGCTCAACCCAAACTGTGTGCAGCTTTCTCACTGAGCACAGTGTTATTCTGAAATAAACCAAGATAAATTCCAAACCTGAACGGGGCTTCAGGCATGGTGTGTTTTATGTCTGAATTTCTTTCTGCATGCTATTTCCTGACTATGAGAAGAAATGACGGGAAATCTGTACTAATTGTCTTATACCTGCTTTTAGTTTCTGAAGTGTACTGTTGTTTATATCTTAAGAATACTTCTAATGCCTGCCAAGTGCTTGGGTGGCAGGTACTTGCTTTATTTTCATATCTTTGAATGTAAAGCTGCTCAGAAAATGCTATGGGTAATAACTAAGAAGTCTGATATTTCCTTGCAGTATACCTGGCATGCGTATATTCTATAAAAAGTTTAACCCTTAAATTTTTTAACCTTTTATAAACTCATGAAAACATATGTCACATGAACTTAACTTGGTTTGGGTTATTATGCATAAAACTGGTTGGTTTTTCAGTATGTGTTTTGTTTGGTGCTGATTTCTCCAACAAACTAACCTTGTATTCTGAGCTTCTGATCCTTCAAACTTTGGTTTTGAAACTTCAGAGATCCATTTCTATCCAACAAATAGGGCTTCCAAACTTAGCTTGGAAGGACTTCCAGCATGTTATAAGAAATGGCTGCCGACCGTGGTGCCAGGGTAGAGAGACGTCTTCTCTAAACCCAACATTTTGGGGCTGTCTTTTAAGAATTTATGAGGGCAAATGCACTTCAAAGTAAATCAACTCCAAATACTAAATAATATAATTTGCTCTCCTGCTTTTTTCTTAGCCTTGTTAAAATTGCAATAAAAACCTATTTAATTCAGTTGGACTGCACCAAATTTTACTTTGTTTTGCAGAACAATCTCTCTTGTACTCTCTACCTGTGTTAAGTTACTTCCTCCTCCTAACACAGAGGTCTTGTACAGCTCTATCATTTTTAAAAATTTTTTTTTCTTTAACTTTGTGTGTGAGTTTTCACATGCCTTTGTCACTTGGCCGGTAATCTGCATAGTACAAGATTTTTTCATGGAATCCCTGGACTTTCTTGCTCCATTTGCTCTTTATTAACGATAAGTCTTTATATTCTTATCAGCCATTAATCTAAATTACTTTTCTAGCAAAATCTTTGCATGGAATTAAGTCTACAACATTGTGTTCAGCAGAGCAGCAGAGTAAGAGCTCGTGTTGTTTGCCAAACTGAAAGTGGAATTCTTTGGTCCCTTCTCCTTCCCATTCTCACTTCCACTATCTTTTTTTTTTTTTTTTTGTGCAATAGACACAGCAGTGGAGTGAACCAGATACACAGCATTAACAACTGCATTTCCAGGTGTGGTCTCTGGTCCTAATAGGTTTTATTCTTTTGTCTTCTTGTACCACTGCAGCTCCACCCAGATTCCATCCTCATGCTTCATGACTTTAGTGGCCAGCCCAGAGGAGAGGCACTTGTGAATTTTCCAAGCCTGGATCTAGCTATGAAAGCAGTGGCTGAGAAAAAAGGACAGCCCCTGGGAAGCCACTATGTAGAACTGTTTCTGGTCTAATTAAACACTTTTTTTTGGGGATACAGAAAGAATGTCACACTAAACACTGTGCCTTTTGCAAAATAAGTTTTCCCTAGCCACCCAGGCAGCAGCAAATGTGCCTTTTCAGCAAAATAGAGTGAGACATGTACTGTGTTTAATTTGAAAAATGGCTTATCCTATGCCGAAGATAAAGTGAAACCAAAAATTATGCTGTTAATTTACTTAATTTCTTATGTGCTTGTGTGAAAATAAACAAACCCATTCTTGGCATCCAGTTAATTCTGAAGACAATCTAATAGCACTTCAGCTATTGCAGCTGTGAGAGAAACCTGTTCGGTAACATTTGAAGTGGAAAGAGAAGCTTGAGTCATTCGGATTCTTCTGCGCGTAGTTTTTGAGTTGACACTTGACAAAGTGTCTGGGTTTTGTAGAGTTTAAATGACTTTTCTAGAAAGTTTTTTTGGAGTGCATAGCTTTCCCAGTTCACAGCTTAGATCATACTGATTTGTTCTTGACTGGAAAATACCAGGATGCTGGACCCCAAATGCAATTGTGCTTTCTGATGTTTTAATTAGATATTGTTTTGCAAAAGCCGTATTTGTCTTGCCAATGTACTGCAGCCAGTGTGTTAAGCGAAAAAATAAACCCACTAAAAGCAGGAAAGTCCTTCCTGCTCACCCATAAATCCCTGACCTAGCCCCAGAATTTTTATCTCTACAGGACAAAAAATGGCACATAAACCTGGGTACTAATAAGTTATATTTTCTATTTAAACATAATAGCTTTCAGATACTGTATTAAATATTTTGCTGTAGTCTATGTGCATGAATTTGTTTACATCTTTAACTACTTTATTTGTATATTATGAAACAACAAGACATGTTGAAATCTAAATCCTGTAGTGCATGCTTTCTTCTTTCTCTGTGTGCATGTACATTAGATAGAAGTTCTTTTTTTGTCATGTAGCATGTGTTTAAAGAAAGACATCTGCTGTAGAAGCACTAAATGACTTTGTTTTTACTGTGCCTTACTTCAAAACCATTCCAAGTGCAATACCAGCAGAGCAAAATGTAATGAACCCTGTTGTGATATGTTAATGGATGTCTGAATTTATCTTTTTTTGTTAGTGTACGATTTGAGTTGTACTTAATGGAATGATGTATGCTTCTTTATATTACAGTGAATAAGAGATGCTTACGATATGTATTGGCTTTTCAAAGTAACTTATGCTTTGTTTTAATTTATCTTTATGGGGCATCATTCTCTCATAAATAACCTCATAAACTTTTCTTTCTTCTAGATTTAGGAAAGCATATGTACATTGTTAGTGGTGTGAATTTTTTTTACACATGCTGGTAAGCCAGAAACATGCATGATACATATTTCTCTTGCAGTAGGACACTTAAGCAGTGTAATGTAACAGTTTACATGCTTAGTTCTCTCATTCTGGTGCCAGAGGAAACGAAGTATTGAACTTGAAATTGAAGCCAGACAGCCTTTCTGTAATAAGAATGGAAGGGGGTGTGGGGATCATATTAAGGTAAAAGTTTATTTCTCTCTAGTCAGAAACATCCTGTGCCAGATACCATTTCATCATTAAATCCTCATGACTGAGGTTTTATCACAATCAGGTGGGACCGGAGGGAAAACTTTTTAGATTGGGACTGTTTGCATTAATCTGTTTCCAAGATTTGTCCTGGTGAAATCTACCAAAAATCTTTAATGTAATTTGAATAGTTTGTTCTCCTTTACAAATGGAACACTTGAAAGGTGGCTTATGTCGCTGGAGAAGGCTGGGAGTTTGAGGTAAGGACTAATTTTTTTATTTTTTTTTTCTTCTCTTTGATGTATCCATTTATTCCTTGCAATTGACTTTTTAAACTGTGCTGTGTTGCGGAAACCCTAACAGAGGTATTGCTGTCTTTACATGTGTGTGGTTTGATGGAATAAGAAAAATCATTACAAAAAGTGTTAAGTTTTAATTGTTTCATCAAAGAAGTGAAGTTTGGGAAAGAACTGTGATTTGACTGTTACTGTTGTTAAAGAAAGGGTCCTCACAATCTGTCATCGGCCACAAAACTTGTTCCACATGAAGAAGCTTATTCTGTGCACACAGTCAGCAAAATGCCTTGCCTGCACTTGTATTGCTATATTGAATAATTAAAGAACAGAATTAGTGTTGTTTGTACTTTGTCTCTTGGTTTCATGCTTCTGATTGAGCTAGTTTGGAGGTGACACCTTTACTCATGTATTTCCGCTCCCATTCTCTTTGTACTGATAGTTTTACCTAGAAATTATTTGTATGTTGGTCTATCTCATGGGATGGTGGTGTGGTTTAAGCCCCAGTTTAGAGAGAAGATAGTTTTTTACTTTTGTTTGAGATGAAGTGAGACTAAAGAGTTTGAAATGGGTGTTCTCTATTTTAATAGCTGAAGCTGTGCTTCTAGATCAGGTGTTTTGCATTGGAATTTCTTCATTGCAGAGCAGGCTCACATTAGGTGGGCTTACAACTTTTGCTTATTTATGTGAAATAAAGTATTTTCAACAAACTTTTATTAGTGAAGCTCAATTCCCAATTTACTTTAAAAAAATAAAAGCCTTTCAATATTTTTTGAAATAGTATTTGTCGCATACCAGGAGAGCTTTCTGCTTTAGAATATTTCAGGTTATCTTTAGATGCAATCAGCTTTTAGAAGATATTGTAAGTGGTAGACTCAAAACTTATTATCACAGACATTGTCAAATATAGATCTATACAGAACAGGATCCAACTGGTTCAACAGCAAGTCTTGTGCTTATTTTAACTGAAACAAAGTTTTCCTGTTATATGTTGAGGTTTTTGGTTTGTGTGGGTTTTCTTCTTTGGGTTTGTTTGTTTGTTTTTTTTTGTTTGTTTTTGTTTTTTTTTTTCCAGCAAATTTGCTGGGGAAGACAGTCTGGGTTATTCCTGCTTCGGGTAAAGGCAAACCCACTCGTGGGATTGCTTTTGCTCAGTGACCCAGATATACTTGGTGGGTAATGCAGGAAGATGGGGAAGTCCAATGTGTACCTCAAGGGGATTTGATTTTAAGGGAAAACAGCCAGTGAATTCAATTATATGCTGTTGCCTGCTTAGCACTTTTATAGCCCACCACCTAGATGTCTTCAGGTTGCCAGCGACCGGCCCTGGCTTCCCTCTGATCATCATTCCAACAAAGAATGAACTTTGACGAAACCAGACGAGCTCAGCAGTGACCAGATGAGTTCCGTGGTGTCATCAGCAGGCAACAGTCCAACACTGCACACCATCTCTCCTGCCCTGAAAGACTGTTACAAGAGATGGAGCCCGACATCATGGATCAGATGAACTCAGCAGCTTTATAGGGGTTGGTCCATGCACTAAGGGACCATAAAGATCATTATTCATCTGTTATTCTGGCCTTGGCACCACTGTTTCTCCTCTCTTACCTTGCCTCATCCCTCATTACTCTTTTCAGGGTGAAGACTTAAATCCACCCTGGAACTGGCTGGTGTGCCACTGGGAACACAGCTCGGAACCCCATCAAAGGCCAGGCAGCACATATTACACAAGAACTGGAGATAGCTGTGAAGATAACAGGCAAGTCTGTGGAAGTGAGTAACAGGAGGCAGGAGGAGCAACTGTACTGTTATGTTTAACAGCTCTGGTGAGTGCTGGGCAGAGGCCTGTAGGTGGTTTTTTTTTTTTGTTGTGTTGGACATGACAGAGTGGCAGAAATGAGGATTTAGCTCATGGGCTACATAAATGTTATAGAGCAGGCAACAGCATATGATTAAATTCATTGTCTGTTTTTGCTGAAATTAAACCCCCTTGAAGGGTCTATGCCAAGGATGCATGGAGCCTCTCAATCAGTCATAATAGGGTGCTTTTGCCACTCATTCCGTGTTAGGCTAATTTCAGTCTTTAGTACAGTCAGCTCTTGGGATCCTCCTGTCACTCGAGAAATATAAATGGGTTCCACCCCTGGATAGCTTGATGGCATCTCTACTAGAGACTTATACTCCTGTGGGACTGATGTGCCAGGCCATCTGATCCACACAGTCCAGTAAACCCAA
The DNA here is from genome assembly GCA_902168055.1 of Aratinga solstitialis. Classification (NCBI taxonomy): domain Eukaryota; kingdom Metazoa; phylum Chordata; class Aves; order Psittaciformes; family Psittacidae; genus Aratinga; species Aratinga solstitialis. Next base: position 10,532 of record CABHOG010000184.1, read on the forward strand.
TTGTTCCTCTCCTCCACCTGGCTGGAGGCAGGGCCCCACTAACAGTGATCATAAGATTCTCCACCTATGTCCTGTAGAAATCGATTAGAATTCCTTATCACAGGAGTTGGAGTAAAATCTGTTATTCCACTCCATCTGGGAACCTGCTCACCAAAGACTGGAGCAGCAACTTTCTTGGGAGGATCATCCTGGACCATTGTTTTCCTCTTCAATTCACGCACCTTTATCTCCAGAACTGAGGTGGGTTTTCCATCCCACTTTCTCATGTCTTCTCCGTGATCCCGCAGATGAGACCATAGGGTGGCTCGTGGCGTGTAACTCCTGTGTCTTCTCTCTCAGGCAGTAGGGCACCTTCTGTTAGTAGCTGAGATGGTGGTTGATACATGTGGGGAGCTGGATATGTCAGATGGTTTTTTCAATTGTTTGATCTCCTGGGACAGTTTTTCTACCGCTGAAATGATGGAAGGGGTGCGATTATCTTTGAGCTCTCAGAGTTGATGAGTCAATTCATCGATTGTTGGTGGTTCTGCCTCACTCCAGGTCACTGATGCCAATGAGTTGGCATATGATGATGGTGCACTCCGTGTAAGGTTCCATCACATGGGTCATGTACATTCAACTTCATCTAGACCTACAGGTGCATTCCTGCCATCCAGTCTATGATAGGTCTTGTTTAGAATGGCTGATTCCCTCAGGGACTAGAATCCTCTCTCTGTCGTGGTCCATTTGCCTGAGCGACTCATAACATTGTATACTTTCTTTCACATCTGCCAAGAGCTACCTCCAAAGGCTGAGGGCTCGTTTTTCTTTTGCAATCCATTTGTCAATTCCTTTCTCTCTAGCAAGTGATCCCAGCTGCCTGGCTTCCCTACCTTCTCGTTCATGACCGTTGGCCCCATTGTCCGAGCATCGGAGCAACCAGGTGACGATGTGCTCCCCTGGAAGATGGCTGAAATCTTTTTACATATTCTGCAGCTTGGTCGAGATCCAGGATCAACAAGTCACCTCTTCCTCTTTATCTGATTCCTGTATGTCCTGGGTTCAGCAGAAGCAATAATTTTTCTCCTTCTTAGTAGCTGGTGCAGGGCTGTGTTTTTGACTCAGCTTGGGAACGGCGCAGATAACACCCATGTTTTCAGTTACTGCTGAAATGTTTAGTCTGACCAAGGACTTCCTGAGTCTCATGCTCTGCCAGGGAGGAGGGGAAGCCAGGAGGAAGCAGAGACAGGACACCTGACCCAAACTGACCAAAGAGGTTATTCCATACCACAGCATGTCATGCCCA
>CABHOG010000184.1:33231-52734 GCA_902168055.1 Aratinga solstitialis
GCTAAGCCTTGATGCAGTTAAATAACAGAGGATTAATGAGGAACTTAACTTCAGTAACAGCTGAGCAAGGGGGGGGGGGGKGTATGTCATATTTTCTCTTAGTATTACACTTTGCACTTACCATAATCCATGTTGGAGAATCCCTAAAACAGTTGAAGAAAATAAGCATGTACATATTCATGACAACAAGATAATTGAAAGGCACAACATAGGACAGTCTAGTACAGGTTTTCCCACGGAACTCCTCCTGTTCAAGGGTGTTACAGGCACAACAAATAACTCCAGTAACTATTGGCTCTTTCAAGCTACTTACGGAACTTCCTCAGAACTTGGATTAAACTTCTTTTTAACACAGATACCTATTTAATTGGCCAGTTTTCTGAATACTTCTGTTTCTGAAACTGCAGTAATAAAATCTTCCTTAGTTATTAGTCAGCTTTTCTCCAGTGAAGAATTAAGATTGACTAATAGTAGGTCACATCAGGCTGTGTGTTTGTGTGTGTGTCAAATTCAGCAAAGATCAGTCAACTGTTACTACTTAAAAGTGAAGGACACCATGGTGAATATGATAAAGCAGCACTTAAGTTATCAACAGATGACAATTTTGGAGTGATACACTAAAGCCTGGGTAATTGTTTCCAGTCCAACTGACTTTGGAAGATGACAAAGATCCAACCCTAACTATTCTATGATTCTATGATTCTAAATGCAGGGATATAAATGTCCATTTTACTAAATGGGCAATGGTAAGTTTAAGAAAAGGGAATAATATTTTAAGTGGAGATGAAAATTATCACATTAAATAGTAATGACAAATTTTAGATAAATATTAGATGACAACCAAAATATAAATTATTTATTAGAAGATACAGTCATTCCTGTTTGTTGTTTTCCATGACTGAGTGGCAGTAGGTATGCAGTATCTCTTATTCAGCAAGAATATGAATTACAGTAATAAAAGAAACCCCCTGATATGAATTTGCTTGGACCTTCTATAAAGGTCTGTTCTAAAGGACTTCTATTTAATGGGATCCTTTTGTTGAGTAAGGACCATTCCTAGTAAAAATAAGAAATTTTGTTTTGCTAGTTAGCTGCTTCTGTTTGTTTAAAATCTTAGCAGCTTTGGAACCTAGGCTTTCACTCTTCTGTTCCCCATTGGGTAGCTTCACAGGACAATATTGATATACTTCACCACCCTTAATGCTTCCTTCATTTTCCATAGCAGGATTTAGCTTTCTACTAATCATTCCTGTCTGGTAGAAGCATAACAAAATGAATCTACAGGCAGTGTCAATTGCTCTTAATGTTTATAGGGTGTTCAACTGTGTGAGCTTTGCCTTTTGCTGCAGCACTAGCATGAGCAGGTTTGAAAGAAAATGTAGTAATATTGTGAATGCTCTGAAGTATGCATAATGTGCATAAAACCCAACTATGAAACCAAGTTTAGTCTAGATTCTTTTAGTTTACTTAGGAAAGCTTTAAAATCACCTTATGTCATACAACTGCATGTAACCATGGAAGAGGTACTTGTTATCTAAAGGTAATGAACGGCAATGGTGTTCTCTTGCATGAGTGCAAGGACAGCTTGTTAAAAATGCACATTTCTGCAGCCCAAAGGCTCAGATGGTTCAGACAAGCTATGTAGTAACCAAATCCCTGAAGCATCAGAAGACTTAAAATCTATTTGGCTTAAAAAAATCTTTCATTCAATTAACTTAATTGTTACTATGACACTGAAAATTGTGTGACTGCAGATAGGATACTCTTTCAAGTAGTTTTATTACGCTAACACAATGATACACAAACAGCTGTTAAAAACCAACACTTTTTTATTTTTTAAACAGAATTTGGATGTTCACTTACAAGAACTATGCTCCATTGGTTTCTATTGGGCACTCTTATTTTGCTCTAACCACAGGATCTCACACAGTTATTATCTACTCTGTGAGACTGAACAGTTGCTTTGTGTAAGTCAAATATTGCAGCTGTTCAGTACTACTAAAACTTTGATGAGTGGTACAATAAAAAACAACATTAAATAAAACTACATTCTATATTTTGTAATTGGATGGTTACCCCCTTTAAGTTTTGATAGATGAACATGTATCTGTACTGGCAATGTCAGGGCAAACTGGTCTATACTGTAGCAACGCTTTGTAGTTTCCAGAGGCAAGAATGTTTAACTGATCAGCACAAAGCCACGTGGCGGTAAACACTGTCCCTACATCATGTTACATTGGGAATACAATAGCTGCTCGTGTGGTAGTTCTGCAAAATCCATTACAGAGAGTATGAAATTAAAGTCAGAGTTAGTTTGTGTTGTGTTGTTTTGTTTTTAAAATAATCACCTGTTTGTTTACAAGAAGCTTAGTGCAATGGCTCTGTCACACCTTTCCTTTTGCAGTTGTGAGAACTTTTTTCTGGCAACATTTTTAGCATGGGGCCACTACAGATCTATTGGATTTATTTGGATTTACATTAGAAACATCTACCACTTGTAAGGGAAATGCAGTGTCTGGTCTTCTTCCCAACAGAAAATTCTAGCAGAGTAGTTTTACTTGCCAAAGTGATTTTGTGAGGATTGCTCATTTGTAAACCCAACCAGTATTCCAGTGTGCATTTTTTTATTTTTATAATTTTAATGCATATCTCACTAGGTGTTTGTCAGATCACCATGCAGGCCTATATAAAAGGCCACAGTCCTTTTTCTGCTGTGTCTGGCAAAGTTGTTCTTCCACTTTTCACAGACCATAGCTGCCTGCCTAACACACCTCCTTACGGTGTACCTTCCAGGTGTGCCCATTTCAGCTGTCTGGAAATCTGTAAGCAACAAATGGATGGGGGAAGCCTGCAGGCTTGGGAAGGCTATATGTTGATTTAGAATATGTACAGATGATGGTAAAAGTGCTTCAAAGAAAGCCCTGCCTGCAGAAGGCAACAGCCGAGATCAAAGCGCTCCAATCTTTGTGGTGCAGCAGCTTGGCTGCTGGGCAGGGTAGTGCTGGGCATGATGTGGTGACAGGCTGGGAGCAAGGGCAGGCTGTCTGATGGGCTGTGCACAACATGCTTGGGAGCTGTGGAAAGGATGAGTGAGAACCTGGGGAGTCCCGAGCTAGCATGCAGGCAAGCAGATGGCAAATGGGTGTTTAAATCAGAAGAGCAGCTTTTCTAGATAAGGCTGGTTTTTATAGCCTGAGAAAAACATTGTAAAGAAGCCATATTGGGTATTTACCAAAATTAGGCAGCCTGGAAGTCCTTTGGAACAGCTCCCTGAAGAGCTGTACAACTGAGCTTTAAGGCACCAAATCCTGAGACGCCACCATGTATCTAATTTGGAAACGTTTAGCTTTATAAGAAGGTCATTCTGTGTTTAACAGCACTGATGTAATTAACTTGTCTTTCTGACAGTGGAGTGGTATAAATTAAAGAAAGACACTTAATATGTAAATCATGTAGTCAGAAGAGTTAAAATCCTGTATAGAAATGTACAAGACTGAAGGTAAAACCATACCTATTGCATTTTTCTTTTTGTACTAATTTCTTATGGAGAAAATCGTATTTGTTTAAAGGCTTAAACAAAAATCCATAGGTTAGCATTTTAATGCAGGACATATTACTTTCTTCCACACAGGGTCAATCACAGAATGTTTAGTGGTCTGTGATTAAAGCTGAAAACTTAACTTATGAGCATAAACACAGGTTTTCTATAATGTTGTCTAGCAAAATCCAAGTTCTTGGGTGACAAACTGGGAGAGGAAATCAACTGCAACAGTCCTGAGCAAGGACAGAGCTCAGGCTATACCAATGATTTGTGTGCAGCAAGCTCACTGCCCTGGAATTCAAGAGAGCAGACTTTGGCCTCTTCAGGTACCTGCTTAGTAAGGTTCCATGGGATATAGCCCTAGAGGGCAGGGGGACCCAAGACTGTTGGTTGATATTCAAGGATCACCTACTGCAAGCTCAGGAGCGATACATCCCTACTAGAAGGAAGTGCTGCAGGAGGGCCTGGAGACCTCCTTGGATGGATAAGGAGCTGCTGAGGAAAATTAAAAGGAAAAAAGAGGCTTATAAAAGATGGAAGCCAGGACAGGTGGCCTGGGAAGAATACAGGGATGTTGTCCAGAAAGCTAGGGACCAGGTTAGGAAAGCTAAGGCCCAGTTAGAATTAAATCTGGCAAGGGATGTGAAAGATAACAGGGATTCTATAGGTACATTGCAGATAAAAGACAGACTAGGGACAACGTGGGCCCTCTCCAGAAGCTATCAGGAGCACTGGCTACCCTGGATTTGGAGAAGGCTGAGGTTCTTAATGACTTCTTTGCCTCAGTCTTCACCGACAAATGCTCTGACCACACCACCCAAGTCTTGGAAGGCAAACTCAGGGACAGTGAGAATGAAGACCCTGGGCCCACTGTAGGAGAGGATCTGGTTCGAGACCATCTTAAGAACCTGAACGTATACAAGTCCATGGGACCTGATGAAATCCATCCCCGGGTCCTGAAGGAGCTGGCAAATGAAGTTGCCAAGCCACTGTCCATCATTTGAAAAATCATGGCAGTCAGGTGAAGTTCCCGATGACTGGAAAAAGGGAAAGATAACCCCCATTTTCAARAAGGGGAAAATGGATGAGCCAGGGAACTACAGACCAGTCAGCCTCACCTCTGTGCCTGGCAAAATCTTGGATCAGATTCTCCTGGAAGGCATGCTAAGGCACATGAACAACAACAAGGTGGTTGGTGACAGCCAGCATGGCTTCACGAAGGGGAAATCCTTTCTGACCAATTTGGCGGCCTTCTATGATGGGGCTACGGAACTGATGGACAGGGGTAGAGCAGTTGACGTCATCTACGTGGACTTGTGCAAAGTGTTTGACACTGTCCCACATGACATCCTTGTCTCGTAGTTGGAGAGACATCAGTTTGATAGATGGACCACTCAGTGGATAAAGAACTGGCTGGATGGCCAGGGGACTGGAGCCCCTCCCATAGGAAGATAGGCTGAGCAAGTTGGGGTTGTTCAGCCTGGGGAAGAGAAGGCTGCATGGAGACCTCATAGCAGCCTTCCAGTATCTGAAGGGGGCTATAATGATTCTGGGGAGTGACTCTTCATTAGGGACTGTAGTGATAGGGCAAGGGGTAACGGGTTAAAAGTTTAACAGGGGAAGTTTAGATTGGATATAAGGAGGAAGTTCTTTACTGTTAGGGTGGTGAGGCACTGGAATGGGTTGCCCAGGGAAGTTGTGAATGCTCCATCCCTGGCTGTGTTCAAGGCTAGGTTGGACAGAGCGTTGGGTGACATGGTTTAGTGTGAGGTGTCCCTTCCCATGGCAGGGTAGTTGGAACTAGATGATCTTGAGGTCCTTTCCAACCCTAACTATTCTATGATTCTATTATGCTTTAGAAATAAAAGAAAAATTCTTTTCTAATACTTCCAGAAGAACACTTATCCCATCTTTTTTCGACTATGTGGTGCACGGGCTATGCTGTCCTAGAAATACAGCTAGAAAGATTTCACATGCCTTTTTGCTTAACCTTAAAAGACATTCAGTTAGCAACTAGATACTGGGAAACCAAGATGCATGGGTTTTTTAATACATAACCTTACTTTTTTATAGAATTTCCTTTCTTTCTTTAGCACGAGTTTCTAGGGGACAGCTGCAGAGCTTGTTCTGGAGTCAGGAATGTGGATCTCGAGTATGTTGTTAAGTATCTGTATGGTCTGTCTAACAGGTTCATTTGCGTTTTGTAGTTTATACTTCTGTTGCCTCTTTGAAGAGAGCTGATCTCATGAGACTTGAGATGGAGGTGAACAGTTATGTGAGCAGGACCTTGACTCCTTCAGTCTACTGCCTTCTTCCTGCCCCCAGATTAAATTCCTGCCTGTTGGGTATGCTTTTTGCCAGATGATCTGACTGCTAACCCCATGCCCTGGAGCTCTACTATCACAAGATGAGGAACCAGAAATGCGTTGCACACTAAGTTTTACACACCTACAATTGTTTTGGATGGTCAATGTCAAGTGAATGAATAATATCAAAAGTGTTATCAAATGTTTTATGTGGTAACAGGCCAGGTTGCTAATTTTGAAACAATAACTGTATCAGATCAAGAGAGGGGTGGCACACACTATACTGCATAGAGGTGTGGCGGATTCCTCCACTACAAAAGTGATAACTGCACTTGGAAAACTTGTTTGTCAGAAATGGCATGGATCAAACAGCAGTACAGCGGTTTTTTATTGTTTTAGTTATATGGGGCTGTGAAATGGAAATTATTTTAATGACTTTCTTATGTCTATTTAACTGACCTCTTTGGCAGTTATCCCGAATTTCAGATTTTCAGCTGCTACCTTATTTGCAGTAGTTTCACCTTTTTCTCACCCAGTGTTTATACATCATGTAAGCTGGCTGGTAAATTTATACCAATAGTTAAAAATAGATTGTGCAAAACAGAATTGAACATGGTGGGGAGAAATCCTTCTGCTACAGACAGATTAGACTGGACCTGTCAATAATAGCAATACTGTAGTCTTGTATTGCAAAGGGTTTTTTTTGTGGTGGCTTTTGTTTTGTTTTGTTCTTCCTCTTCTTTGCTGTACTGAAAAGCCCTGGAAGACAGCTGGAGGCTCAAGCCTCTATAACCTCTCAAAAAAAACCATGAAGCAGCACACTAACATCAGTATCAATAGCAGAACAGAGTAAAGATAAACAGCTCTGACTTCTGGACCTGCTATCAGGCTTGTAAAATCAGAGCAACCACCAATTCTGTTTGACTGGGTTGTTCCCACTGTTTTGATTGTACATAGTGTTCTGTTTGCTTTTTTAAGTCCCTACTGTCACACACACACGACAGCCAAGTTACCGAGCTTGACAGAAAGCTGGGCCACAGCCCCTTGGAGGCTTCCTCCTCTCTCCTTATCCTCAAGGCCAAGGGCTTTGCCTCTTGGTCACTGAAGGCTCGCTTGGGACAGCTGACAGAGCTGCTCCAGCTGTTTGCTGCATGAATAGTCAGACTGCTCATGAAGATCTCTCAAAGCTTGCAATTTGCAATCCAGGCTTCCAAGCACCCCACAACACAACATCTAATGCTTCTGGGACATCAGGGACAAGATATGGGCATGTAACAGATCTATATAGTAGCATTTCTTTATTTCTGCTGGCTTTCTAAATATTCTTATCATTTATTCACCCTTTTAAGACTGTTTTTAACACTATGGAGCAAGCTTTCATGGAATTGTGCATTTTAAATTTAAAACAGCTTTAAATGAGAACAGTTCAAAGAGCTTATCCCTGTATGTATGGAATTAGGGCAGGGTTTTGTCCTTCACTTACACTAATTTCCAGTCCTTTAACTAACTGATTTTCTTTAATCACAAGGTCTTCCTGTAGAGATTTCTAGACAGTTTGGGATTATTTCACTACTTTCAATTGCTGAGCAGCAGCAGTGTCACATTTACCAACTCCCAGTAGCCTGGCTCCAAATAAGATTTAAGCAAGAGGTTATATATTACAGTTAATACTTCAACTGTTGCTTACTCTTTCAGAGCTGCTGTCCGGCATGTCATCTATCTGAGGGGAACGGTTACTGCCTGTTGATCTGCTTGTTCTGAAACTGTTTTACTGACACTTAAAGGGTGGCTACGAAGCAGATGGAGACTCCCTTTTTACAAGAAGTCATATGTAAAAGACAAGGGGTGATGGACAGAAGTTCTTTACTCCTGAAGAGATTCCAACTGGACACGAGGAAAATTTTTCACAGAGAACAACCAGCCACTGGAATAATCTCCCCAGGGAAGTGGTGGATTAATCATAGAATCATAGAATAGTTAGGGTTGGAAAGGACCTTAAGATCACCTAGTTCCAACCCCCCTGCCATGGGCAGGGGCACCTCACGCTAAACCATGCCACCCAACGCTCTGTCCAACCTGGCCTTGAACACTGCCAGGGATGGAGCATTCACAACTGCCCTGGGCAACACATTCCAGTGCCTCACCACCCTCACAGTAAAGAACTTCTTACTTATATCTAATCTAAACTTCCTCTGTTTAAGTTTGAACCTATTACCCATTGTCCTACCACTACAGTCCCTAATGAAGAGTCACTCCCCAGAATCCTTATAAGCCCCCTTCAGATACTGGAAGGCTGCTATGAGGTCTCCACGCAGCCTTCTCTTCTCCAGGTTGAACAGCCTGTCTTCATACGGGAGGTGCTCCAGTCCCCTGATCATCCTCGTGGCCCTCCCTCTGGACTTGTTCCAACAGTTCCATGCCCTTTTTATGTTGAGGACACCAGAACTGTACACAGTACTCCTAGTGAGGTCTCACAAGAGCAGTGGGGCAGGATCACCTCCCTCGACCTGCTGGTCATGCTCCTTTTGATGCAGCCCAGGATACGGTTGGCTTTCTGGGCTGCGAGCGCACACTGAAGCTGCCTCCTGTTCATTTTCTCATCAACCAACACCCCCAAGTCCTATGTACCTATGGAATCCCTTCCTGTTATCTTTCACATCCCTAGCCAAGTTTAATTCTAACTGGGCCTTAGCTTTCCTAACCTGGGTCCTAGCTTCCCAAACAACATCCCTGTATTCTTCCCAGCATGCCTGTCCTAGCTTCCACCTTTTATAAGACTCTTTTTTCCTTTGAAGTTTCCTCAGCAGCTCCTTATCCATCCACTGAGGTCTCCTGGCCCTCCTGCCACACTTCCTTCTTGTCAGGATGCAAGATGGGGATTCCTCAACACAACTCTGAAGATCAATAAAAAAGCCTTTCTAAGTTCATTTATCTAATTTTAACTGAATTCCTGATTTATCATCTGTGGGCCAGGTTAACCCAACTCATTTAACCTAGTACTTTTCATGTTCTCTTCTGTTCTCTGTATTTGGAAGCAGTTTGTAATCTCTCTCACTGCAGAGTAGTTGTACACTTAATCTGAACCCTCATAAATAGTTCTCATACTGCTCACAACTATATCCTTTTGACCACCTGTTTTTTCTTAAGTAAGTTTTATTGTTTTCCTGTACTTCCCCTTCTGAAGTTCATCACAGCCTGTAATGCTGAAACTGCTACTAAACAAAGTAAGATGTTCAATTTTTTTTTTAGGAAGTTCCTGTATTCTTCTTTGGACCAAATAAAGAGTTGTTTCCCCTTGTGGGTTCTTATGATTTAGTGCTCCATGAAGCAGTCATCACACCCATTCTAAAAAGCATGACTCAAGTATTCCATTAGTATATTTCCTGTCTTTGCAGATTGGTTGATATTCTCACCACCCTTACAGTAAAGAATTTCTTCTTCATATCCAATCTAAACTTCCCCTGTTTAAGTTTGAACCCGTTACCCCTTGTCCTCTCACTACAGTCCCTCATGAAGAGTCCCTCCCCAGCATCCCTATAGGCCCCCTTTATATACTGGAAGGCTGCTATGAGGTCTCCATGCAGCCCTCTCCTCTCCAGGCTGAACAGCCCCAACTCTCTCATCCTATCTTCCTACGGGAGGTGCTCCAGTCCCTGATCATCCTCATGGCCCTCCTTTGGACTTGTTCCAACAGTTCCATGTCCTTTTTATGGTGAGGACACCAGAACTGCACACAATACTCCAAGTGAGGTCTCACATGAGCAGAGCAGAGGGGCAGGATCACCTCCCTCGACCTGCTGGTCACGCTCCTTTTGATGCAGCCCAGGATACGGTTTGCTTTCTGGGCTGCAAGCACACACTGCCGGCTCATGTTCATTTTTTCATCAACCAACACCCCCAAGTCCTTCTCCGCAGGGGTATCATTATTTAAATGTCACAGTGCAAAATTATCTCCTTTATATGTGACATGAAGAAGCTGAAAGCATCTTAAAATAAATCCAGACGATTCTTCCCCATTAAGAAGCGCACATTCAACTAGAAATCTATTTATGAGTCTGTATCCCAAATACTTGGATTGACAGTGCATGCCACTGCATTCCATGTATTTAAATTGACATTGCTTCCTCTTTTTAAAAAAGGAGAAGCATTCTAAGTTTGTCACAGTTAACTGATCTGCCCGCTCTACAGCCTTGTCCATATCTGACTTAAGATTTTTCATATCCTGTTGCTGAAGTAGATCCTACAGCACTGAGGAAGTTCTGTGGCAGCTACATATGCTTTCAGTGGGGATTTTTACTGAATAAGTGAACACCTGGTTCACAGTTTCTGAATTTCCAGCTATTTCAGAATACACAGGTGTGTGATTATAGCAATACTTAAGTATTACGTAGCGCTGTTCACTTGTAGATGCTAAGACTAATAAAAAACTTTCCCCTTTCCTTCGTGCTCCAATTTCAAACATTGAAGCATTTCAGTAAGCAGACTCACCCTCTAGATTTTCCACATAGGAGTTGGACATGAGTGCTGAATGTTGAGTCCATTTCTTTGTTGAACCTGATGGCGGGTATTCCAGGTCAGAGATAAAACTGTCTGTGTCAGAGAAGAAGACAGACATAACTACTGACTGGACTAAACCAAGATGTTACAGTTCACTCAACCAGGAAGTGACTTTCAATTTTCATTTAATAGCACTAACATTAAATATTTTCATTTATAACTACTACATATGTCAACATAAGTATTTATAAATTATCAGAGTGCCTATTAAAACCAATATCACTTATATAGTTATTTTCAGTTAGCAGCCAGAGCCATAAAGGTAATAGTTAATATTTTTGGATGTCTGCCTAGTTGTATCATGATGAATTTTATACTACATATATCTCATTTTAGTATTTGTGTTAGTTTAGAACATTCCTCCTGCAATTTTCTCAATATGCTTTACTTACTGTGGTCAAATTAAAAGTGCTTATGTCATTTGACAGCACCTCCACTGAACAAGGCAGGCAAAAGAGTACTAGTAAATAACACCTTTATTTTTATTTTTCCTAGCCGTTCACCAGAGGAAACCATTGCTGTAAACAGGTGTTACCTTCCCCTTTACTTGTCAGGCTGTCTGAATGTTCTGCCCCAGGCCACATGCAGGCTGAAGTGCTGGAAACCTAAGCACGATCTTGGTAGATGTGGCTCTGGCAGACCAAGGAAAAGTCAGAAACCAAGGAGGAAGTGGAGAACTGAATTCCCTTCTACTGTTTTTCCTGGAGAAAAAATGAATGTAGGCTAGTGTATTTATTATTTTAACTAACAAATGCATGTTTGTTCAGTTGTGATCCATGACTGTGCAGAGCGTGCAACAGTATACTGGGTTGGGTTTGGTTTTGGAGTTCTTCCCTGCCCAAGAGAGAGCTGCAAGTTTAGTACATCAAGCTTTAATACAATTAACAAAATTACTCTGAAAGCTGGCTAATTTGTGTCTCCTGGTGTGGAATAATTAGGAAATGTGGAATTAAACTTATATTTGAAATGCAGCATTGTCCACACATAAGGGAAAAAGAGTCTTTCAGGGCCTCTGTGGCGAGATGCAGCCACACCTGGTATGCCAGGAATGTGCACTCCACAGCAATTCCTGTGGCAACATGGATGGAGGATGGAGCAAGGTGGAGATCTCGCGGCTACACTGTCCTAAAGATGGGAACTAGGTGGTACAAGAAACTGATAAGCTGCATACTTGCTACCCTGAGCCAGCGGCCTGTCATCTTTTGACAGAATGCCGTCCTCTGTGTGAACTTTGCTTCATTATAATGACATTATAATGCATTTACATGCTAAAATACACTCCCATCTCCAATGAGACCCCCTTCCAAAAAGAGACCACCCCCCTTTGAGCATGCACTCTGAATTTTTGGTGTCATATACCTTTAAAAGTGAAGCGAGAGAGATTTGCACCAATAGTAATAAAGGTATGTATGACTAGAGTCACTCAAGCTCCACCTTGAAGGTGAAAAATAGTATAAAATGACCCAAGAGAGAGGGGGATATTTGGGGGAAGGTACCATCAAGGAAGATAACATCAACAGACTCCTGGGACCGGTCAACGGGCTGGACCTCTCTTCCCCCCCCATAGGGACGCCTGTGGGTAAGACTTGCACTGTATCCAGTGCTTCCCCGGGAAAACTTAGAATCTCTATAGAGTTACTTTTCACTGTTACCTTTATATTTTAGAGCCAGGCTGTGTTAACTTCATTGAGCGCTTGTATCCATGTAACTATTATTCGCACGTGCTTTTGCAGACAGTATTTATCACCGGCAATCCATAAGAACCTGTGCCTGTTGCATCAATAAACTGCACTGTTTCGGTAGCCTATTGTAATTTTCTCACTGAACGCGACCCCATCTCTCGGTGTGGCCATGAGGGTTCATGAGCACGATTGGACTGGCAGTGTGGTGCACTATCAGTGAATCCGGATCAGTAAGGTTCAAAATAGCAAACGCGGCTGGACTGGTAGTTGCAGCTGATTGGACTGGACAGTGCGGTGCACTATCGGTGAATCCGGACCAGTAAAGTTCGAAATAGCAAACGCAGCCAGACTGGTAGTTGCATATTGGAGCCATTCCCGGCCCCTCTAGTAAAGCAAGGGGGTTTATTCTCTCCCCTTTAACGCAACAGCTGGATAGAGCCACACATTTGCTTTGCCAGCATGATTTCTAAGCTCTGCTTAGGGGCAACTCCTGGGAGAATGAAAGCCTATTCTTACACTTCCTCCTGAAATTCAAGCAGGTCAACTTCTTTGGATGACTTCTTATGCTTGTTTAAACCTTAAAGTTAGAGGAAGTGGAAAGTATGATCTGGGTTTCAATGAAAATGTCCACTGCCATTTTGAAAGAAAGGAGTAGATAAAAGACAAATTATTGTCAAATAATAGGAGATTAAGAAAATAACGTTTTTCTCACCAACTATGATAGAACCAGCAAGAAAGTAACATTTAAATAAAGATCTAATGAATCCAGGGAAATGGGCAGAAAACTACCTTGGGATGAAACAAATTAACTTTTACTAGTAATCCTCTTTAAATCTCAGGCTTTCAAAGGAGCAGAGAACAAACGCTGACAGAAAGTCTCTAGAAAGGACGGTGGAGTTAATTAGCTCTTATAAGCAACAGCCTCTGCACCATAAACTCTGCATAGCTTAGATTATAAAGATTATCATTTTAGCAGAGAAATACGATTCGAAGCAGTTTTTCTAATTAATTTTGCACACTGAGGGCTCCTAATGAAGCTGCTGACAGCACTGAGGTTTTGCTCTTACAAATCCCTGACAAAACATGTCATGTGTAGCACATCTCCAGCCAGCACCTTCTGGAATGAAGCATGCACTTGCCTCAGGCACCCAATATTTATTTGTTGTTTGTGAAACATGGTAAATAATGCAACAGCCTAACACTAAAATCAAAACTATTACATTGATCTAGAAATGAAGCAAACTGACATCCTGTAGATCTATCTATTTAGCTGGTAAAAAATCCATGCTTTTATAAACCACCTCTTTGTCTTGGTTCCTCCCTTAAGTAAAGAAAGGTTAAGAAAAACTTTAAACCCTCAGTTATATGCACCAGCTTTGGTTCAAAGGATTTCTTCCTACAGAAGTCAAGCAACTTCATTTTTGTAGCACTACTTGGTTAAAAGTTTAGCCTGTCTATCCCTTACTGCTACTGAACTGAAGCAGGATGTGTGGGCAATGGGACTAGGCTAGAAGATGTACTGGTTTAAGAAAAGTGGATCCCAAAAATATTCTAGAATTCATGGTTGTTTGCAGTGGTGTTGTGGTTTAAGCAGAGAGTGGGGATTTTAATATGCTTTGCAAAATGATGTTTGATATAATTGTATAGCAGATCATATCAACTGTCTAGGTTTTGCAGTATTTGCTGTATCCGCCCAGGAGTTTGTGTAATTTATAGGACAGGTGAGTGAATTGCTGTACCTACAGGTAATGAGGATCAGTAAACCTCAAAGAACATCATGGCTAGACTGCAGTGCACACTTCCTTGGGGACAGGCCTTTGTCATCTCCAGGTGGAACTCTTATCAATCAGCCGCATTCATGTGAAGAATCCCTGCAGCTACATCACAGGGGTTAGTGCAGTATATGTAGCCTGGTTTTGACTCCACATGACCAGCAACCAGTGTCAAATTTCCCTAAAAAAAACCCAAAAGGTGCTGCCAGGCTATAATTAACTGTCAGTGCTCTCTGCTGTGGAGCAGCCAGCTCTTTCTGTTGGCCTGTGATCAAAACCAGTTGTATGGCAGGCTGTGTTTACAATGGCAAGCTATCGAGGATGTGGTGGGTTGCCTTGCAAGTTACCAACCCAAGCCATAAGACAGGGTTTCTTCAAATAATTTCAGGTTCAATGCCAACTTTACTAAGAAGTACTTTTTTTTATTTTATTTTTTTTATTAACAGATAAAAAGGGCTGTTTGAAATGTTAGGAGGAGTATAGTTTTCCTGTGCATATTATGTTTATAGCTACATAAACAGACTGAATGTGCCTGCAGTCACAGCACAAGCTCTGCGGTTATTTGGTTCAGTAACAAATATCCCTGTTCATGTCATGGTTATGTCATCACACTCTGAATTTATGTATCATAGTGAACCACCTCATCTCAGTGTCATACATTTACCCTTTTCTCTCATGAAAGAAGATAGACGAGTCAAACATAGTAAGTATAAAGCGTGAACCTTGGAGCTGGAGGACACATGCTGCACAGTGGAAAACAGTGTGAAAGCATCTTAAGTGTACTTTAGCTGGTGTCACCAGGGCATGCCTAACGCCTTCCAGTTCCGCTACTATTGTGAGTGTCTGCACCATGATGTAGACATGCCACCTGCATTCACAGAGTAAGTTTCTACTCTTCTAAGTCTTAAATGGGAATCTTTTTGCAGTGGTGCAACTAGTTGAGCTTACTTTGAATTTGTTACAAGGTGTTCTGTGGCTCTTGGGGCAATAGGAAGTATCATATGTTAGCTGATCATAGATGGCTGAGGATTTGGTCTTCTCACCAGGTGCCTTGCTGGCACACATTTTATGAACACAGTGAATGAACCCATTAGAAGATATTATTGTAGCATCCTTTAACTGCTGACAGCCCATATGGATAACATCCTCTTCACCTTTCCTCACTGTTCCAACCTTTTCCTTTTAATCTACTGCTCAGTCTGGATCTTTCTTTTTCATTCATAACACCCACCCATTTCTAAAAGTAAATTTCCATTCTCTTCCAATACATTTCAGGTTCTGACTTGTCATCATATGCTTATGAGGAGAATTAGAATTCCACACTGCTTTTTATTGCTATCTCCATACTGCTTGACAATATATATTTAATATACAGAATACTAAGAAAGGAGTAGTTTGAACACAACCTTACTAAAGAATTTATACTAGTATAATTTTGGGAATTCCTGTTATCAACAGGAATATTCTGAGGGTTCTGTGTACAATGCAAGCTAGAGTTCTTGTCACACAAATCCTGCCAGGCATGCTACATGATGCAACATTTTGTTCTGTGCTTATGAGACAGCAAAAACCAAAAACTGGAATTGCAGACAAACATCTCAAGTTGGAGTTGCACTGGCAAGAAGACAGGTTTTTGAGCTGTTCTCCTCCATACTAAGCTAGACTTCAGCATTCAATATTTTTTGTGTTTCTGTAGACCTTCAATGCTGTTTGGCAGGATGCTGCCTTAATTAAGAATGACTTGTTAATGCATAAGTTTTAAATATAGAGAAAAATAGAGGATACAGTAATTCTCCAATGCTTTCTTACTAGTTACTCCTGTGAGTCTCCACAAGTTAAGCTGAAGCTACAGTAAAAAGCTATCTGTGAAGACGCACAAATTCTCTAGCAAATATCAGGATAAACGCTGAGCTTCCCAGCAAGAGAATTCATCAACTAGAGAGTTATCACAGAACTACTAAAATGAATGAATACAAATGGCTTAGAATTCTACATGGAATGTGTCTGACAAAGCAGCTTATTGCTTTGTGTACACAAAACTGTTAGAGGATTTCTAGTTATGATTTATAGTAAATCCACAGGATTTGCTAATCTCCAGCTTTATATAATGGAGATGCAATGAATAACAAAATGTAAGGGGGTTAGTAGAAGGTCATCCTGATTTGCTGAATACAGCCTAAAATAATACCTTAAAAATGGTTAAATACAGTTGTGCATGTCAGAAATCTCATCACTGTAGAAAGACGTGAAATCCAAGGTAAATTTACTCCTAAACTGCAAACCACAAGAGATTAAGTTTTAGATCAACAGTATTAGAATAGATTTAAATCTAAAACTTGACAGTGGGATAGGTAAACTACCACACTAGGAGCACTTTTCAAAAACAGTGGGGAAATCATATAACTAGACTGAGTCTAACTTTTTTTTTTAAGTGGGGAAGAAATGGGACCTATATTAGGGGAATATGCAACAAACAGAGCACAGGATGGATGATGGATGTGGGAAAGGACAGATATCACCAACTGCCTGTTTCTAGTCATTTCAGCTGCCTTGTTTACACCTATTTGCAGCCCTAAATATTCTGTGGTCTATATACAAGCTGTTAGCCTGAGGAGCTGGGCAGAGGGCAGACTTCCTGAAAGATGGCAAGGGAAAAAGAAGGTCCAACATACCGGGGTGGGTGGAGTAAAAGTGGAGGGGACAAAGAGCAAGAAGGTACTTCTACATAATTCCAGTCCAAAAGTTTACCTGCTTGTGCAGACTTATAACTGAAAAGACCTAAGCAGAAAGAAGTACTGTTTTTAAGAACCTTTTAAGTAGTAGCATACAGTACAAATTACTTTAAAATTGCGTTATATTTTAAATGTTTTTTTGTAATATCATTTAAATTTAATATCTAGGTGTCCTCATGCATTTTGATCACTTGTTTCTTCAAGTGAATTAGAAAGTGTTTCCTGTAGGAAGCAAGTACGGGAAGAAGGGAAGCCAAACGAAAGAGCAAATTCAAGGCAGAGATGAGAAAAGCCTAAAGACATCAACCAGATCCTGGTGAAAAACAAGAAAACAAAGAGCCACCTAAACTTCATCAGAGGGAAAAAAAAAGGTAAAACGTGTACTTTGTGCAGACACCCAGGCAGAGGATCTGCCTTTAAATGATGTAATTCCTTTTCACTCTTAGTCTGAACAGAGCCCAGTTTGTTCTGACTGATGAAGGGCAAAGGAACACAAAAAGTTACCCCATGCTGGTCACTGGCAAGCGTGCCTGGCTCTGCAGAGAAGCTGTAAGCGGTGAATCCAGATGTGATACACCTTCTGGGAGATGACAGATCAAGACTAATCCAGATGCTCTTGCCTTGAGCACTGATATATGAAGCAGCTTTGTAGTTCTGTACTAAGTAGTGGATTTGGGGGTTTTGAAGAAAAAAAGCCCGACTGATCTAAGAAGAGGCAGTAAGATTCACTTCCCTTGCTTAAAGGGATTAGGTAACTACTACCCAGAACGTGTTGGGGTATTTTTTTAAAGAATTTTAAATATTACTCCATCAAGCTTAAAGAACTTTGTAATTCCAGGGCTAACTTTAGCATGAGGTAGCACTTCTATACTACACTCAAATTTTGTTAAAAGAAAGATTATTTATGCTGGCAGGGTTGTTTGGGTTTTGGTGTTTTTTTTGTTTGGGTTTGTTTTTTTTGAGTTGTTTGTTTACTTTAAGACTACTGACTTAAATATTTAAGGTCAGTAATCCAGACATGATTTATACAGTTCTCAATTGGTTTTGTCTTAGGATTTTAAGAGGTTTATTTGCCTTAATTGCTAACCTATAAAAACCTACTTTCCAACTAAATACAGCTTCAGGTTTGATATATTAGCTGGGAGAACATACTGTATCAACATTCATTAATGTATGCAATTATGGTTAGATTTTTTCCTTAATTGTTATACCATTAATGCAGAGTAACTGATTTGCTATTTGTTTCTAGCTCTATTTGTACAGAAACTAAAATTTGATTACAGACAGAAGAAAAATTTTGAAATTATTTTTAAAAGCACAGTAATCATTAGAGACATTATAAAAAAGTGTTCCTGACCAAACATGATTTTTATTTAAAGCTGATTAAGCAGGAGAAGTTACTCATGTTGAGAGAACTGAGCAGCTTGTTTCTTTGCACTCTGCCCTTCAAGATTTTTGGAACAGCAGGTTTCAGGTTAGACATCTGATTTGTATTTGCAGATTGGAAATGAAGAAACCCAACCAAACCCAACCCCCCGAGCAGTCATTGAGTGGGTGTACTGTGAAACCCAACTGAAGGTAATCTCTACACTTGCAAACATATTGCTGCTGCCAACTGCTAAGTTCAGTGTTTAAAACCCTGTTCAGTTTTCCATATAGGAAGTTTAAAGAAGGTCCAATAGCTGGTGATTAAACTATAAATTTCTATAGCAAGTGTTATTTACAAAAAGAAACCAATGAAACTGTGGCCATTTGACTCGTGTGTATTGGTTATACTTCTCTAATCTATTAGGAAGTGGCCATGCTCTAAGTGTGGCTCTTGCAGATTTTCCCATGATTCCATGTCTTTGCCAACACAGAAACAACTTGGTCATTTCATGGTATTAAGCAATGGGAATAGTTTCTAAATGCAACTAATATTTGTGCTATGGGGAAAAAAAAAAAGCTTTCTTTTTAATGTCCACTGATTTTAATTTTTGAACCAGTACAAACTAGCTGCCAAGATGCTCATAAATGCCAAACACTTCTGCTTATGTGGTGAAAAGCATGAAGGGAAGAAAGATGAGAAAAAGGTAGGTTCTAATGTGACACAAAAAAACCCCAAAAACCACAACAGTTAAAGCTATTGTGAAAAGATTCCCATCATCAACATCAAAAAGCTTTTACACACCTTTTAAGGCCAGGCCTTCTGTTCTTCCAGTCCTATTAACATGACACACTCTTTAAATTGCTTTGCATCTATGCTTCAAACAGTCTGACGTTTAGGATCTGATCTCTTGGTTTGGTTTTTTTTTTCACTTGGTTGGACATAGAATCATAGAATAGTTAGGGTTGGAAAGGACCTTAAGATCATCTAGTTCCAACCCCCCTCTGTCCAACCCGGCCTTGAACACTGCCAGCGAAGGAGCATTCACAACTTCCCTGGGCAACCCATTCCAGTGTCTCACCACCCTTACAGACATGTTTGGTAATTGAACACTGTCCAAATATTTGAAGTAGAGAACTTTACAGCCTGGCCTCTAGCACTAGAATGTCCTTGTTCTGTTGGTATTAAACAAGTGAATTCCTCAAAAGGGTGGCTAAAATGGTAAGGAGAAAGCAAACAGCTACAGTGAGCAGAGGTGCTGAATGATGACAGCAGAATTACAAAATGTCCGTGAAGAGACTAAGACAGTGCCAAAATGTCTGTGAAATATTTTCAAAAACTAGCCTGCCCTTTCCAACTGGGACCCCTCCAAGAAACAAAACTCCAAACTACATTTATTGCAACTTAAGATATATTATGACGACTCTCACTGAAACCTACCAACAAGACCGTCAGAAAAAGCTTCAAATTAATTCCTATACATAAGGTGTCAATGTGTAGGAGTTAATCCTCAAACCCTGTTTTATGAAAAAAAAAACCCAAAAAAC
>CABHOG010000184.1:56540-69158 GCA_902168055.1 Aratinga solstitialis
AACACAGACCTTCATGCACATACCCACAGGTTATACATGCAAAACAAACACACTCCCCTGACCTGAAAGGCTTTGTGGTTCAAACGCAGGGCAAGCAGTCTGTGTTGTGAGATGTGAGGGAAGTAAATTGCCCGGTGACCCTCTTTCTGCTCTGACCTTACGTAACCCCTTAGCCTGAACTCTTTGGTACTCTTTGTTACTGATTTTTGTACAAGTTATCAGGGAACCTACTGTCTAGCAGCAGTACTTCTTCAAAAGGCGTTCAAGTTGTGTGTCCAAATACATTATTACATAAGACCTCCAGTTACCTTGTATTTGCTAACTAAAAAAGATCCAGCTCTTTTACTTAAATATTTAAGGAAGCAGCGTAGAAGAATTGGACTTGGTTGCCAACTTCTGTTTTTAATGATTGACTTTTGCTACTGTTTTCCCAAAAGTTCAAATCAAGTATTCAAGTCACAGCAAATGATAATTAGGTTGTTCAAATTTTATGTTCTCTATATTAAAGAAGTATTAAGACAGTTACTCTTAAATTTTCAACTAATTTTCATGCATTTTAGTCTAAGTAAGAAATATGAAGATCAAGATGCATATCCAGAAGAGCTGCATAAGCAGGAAGGAACGATGAGTAACTGAAGAACTCTGAGTAATATGTATGTATGTACCTAAGTGTGTGTATAATACAAAACAAAAATAAAAAAACTTGCAAAATATTCATTATATCTGGTTGTAGTAAAAGTATTCAATGGGGTTTTTTTTGGTGGTAAATTCTCTAGTTTATGGAGTTGCATCATTATAAAAGTGATAGAAGAGAGAAAAGAACATGGGTTTAGGGAAAAAAAGCAGCTTTCAAACCTGTACTTGCATTTAAAGAAAGATGTTTTAGAAATATCCATCCAAAATCTGCAAGTTTCTTGCTTACTTAGAGAGTCTGTGTCCTATATGTTAGACTGAAAAATTTAATATTGGTTTTATTTCATGAGGTCAGTATGAAGCAGTTAATTTTTCCTACCAATTTCACTGCATGAAGAACACATGGTGTCTTTAGTACAACTGAACTATGTGCCTGCAATATAATTGTGAACTCTACTGTTCTAATACACACGTGTAAGCCTACTGCAGTTCTCACCCATGACTACGTGCTGCCTAGAAGACTGAACTTGGATTCCAGAGAATGAGAATCATGTAATAAACTAACATTTCTGATTTCTTGGTGATTAAATAATCGATGGGTGTCAAACTCACACATTTAACACACATACAAGAAGTCACTACTGTTCATACTACTGCTTACTGCCAGTATTTTACCTACATGCACACTTGTCTGTTTGCAAATTGGACATAGACATAGCTGAAGGATACAATGCACCCCAAATCTGAGCCAAATCTTGAAACTTGTTAATAAATGCAGTCCTGAAGAACAGAAAATCTATGCAAATATATGGGGGAGGGGGGGGGGGGGAAATCAGTCATATTTTCTAACTAATATTACATTAGCTTAGGAGTAAGTCAGTTCCTGTGCAATAATTAAATCAGATGTAACATGTCATCAACGCCAAACAGTACATTTCCTTTCTTTTTTTTAATTTCTTCATTTTTTTTTTTAAATGAGAAAATGCACAGTAAGGTCTGTTAACAGCATCTTCAGAATACACACAATTCCAAGTTAGGTAATCTGTAACTGTCTGCCTGAATCACAAGTACTACTTCATTAATAATTACCAACCAGCATACAGAACAATGGCCAACCTGAAGTTTCAGATTACTCCTTGTGACTGTTTTTTCTCCCTTTTAGAAACATCCTCACTTCCTAAAATCAAGCTCAGGCTTGTGGTTTTGGCTTTGTTTTGAAGCAAAAACTAAGATAGCACTTACCTTGTCCTTTTTCAAAAAATATAATTTTGGATTCTGGAAGAAAATTGGATCCTGTCACCACCATTTTGTGGCCTCCGTTTACTGAGCAACTGTTGATGCTGTACTTCTCAATCTGAGGCAGTTCTTGAGCAGATCGCTGAGCTTTAAAAAAAGACAATTAAGGGAAAAAATCATTATTCTCAATTTTAATCATAGGGACATGTCTTTTATGATTCTAACTTGACGAATCAGGGGTGAAACAAACTGACCATCTATTTACATATATAAATAATGTCTCTGTATGATTTATCTTTGTTTTTAAAATTATGTTGAAATTATATAAATATAGAAAAGGAACACCAAGAAGCCATGAATCCCAACAGTCTCTACTGTTACAGCAAATTATATATTTAATTTAGGAATATTAGTTGAAAAAATATTTTACTGTTTTATAGAGAAAATTAATTCTAGGAGAAATTCAGCTTGTTTAAGGTCACATTTTGATTCCTCAGTGCCAGCATTAAACAAATGAACTCTTTAGAAGTTCAGCTGTAGATTAGGTAATATTGTATAAAGACTAGCAATGGTATAGACTCTTTCAAGTGAAAGGGTATTAGTTCTTCCTGAAATGAATATTTATTTTATTTATTTTCACTGAGACGTATCAGCTGCCTCTGCCCATACTGACGAACCACTGAAGCTGCTAGCTGCATAACTGCAGCATTAGGTTTAAAGCCTGTAATGCTGGGTTTCCTCCAAATCTTCAGGCTGCCACTTAGCAAGTTCCACCTTTATAAAAAGCTATATTAATTTTTGGTAATTTAGCTCTTTACACACAATGCTTTTTACACACACTTGTTACATGTAATTCTGACAATAAATATTATCAGAATGACAATACTACTAACACATGCAGAAAACATGARTAYAAATKATGTAYAGTTAAAGCAATCTTACAGCATTCAACAGGTATRGAAGCAGTCTGCAGGGATAAGACTTTTCCACTAGGTTGTGGGATGTGAACACGAAACACAAGCCGCACTCTGGTATTCTTTCTTCCAATATCTGTCTCTCCTTTACGGAGCTCAATATCTGAATTGCGAAGTTTCAAAATACCAGCACAATCAATACTGGAGGTAGGTGAGGACAGATGGAGCAGAAGAGAAATGGAAGAAAATTAATCAAGCTATTACTGAAGTACACTCTGTAAGCCTTTCTTTTGTTAAAGAATAAACAGCATTCTGTTTTACCCCATGTTACGCTATTTTAAATGTTATTTTAAATGTCTGAGATTAAAAGAGCTGCTAGTGTCAAAAATGGCAAGTACTCTATTGAAATATTTTGTCTTATAAATAACTAGCTGCTGTTTTCTTTGAACCTTTGAAAGATTATGTTGTTATTGCACATTGTTTTAACCTTTGTAGTAAATCATTTAACACAATGAACATCATCAACAACAGGAGCAAGAGACTTATATTTAGTTCTGCCTTAGGAAGGACTAGAGAATGACAAAAGCCATCAAATCCTAGCTACTATTCCACATAGCTCACGGTTATTCATATGACATACACATAGTTTAATCAAGTAACACCTATAGACAAAGACAAACTGGTGAGGAGTGTTCTCTTGCACATCATCATGGCTTCATAGCCTTCAATGGAACTAGCATGAAGTCTGCATCTAGGAAAATGTAAACTGACTTCAGAAGTCTACATAAGAAATAAATGTGCTATATAAACAAATAATTGTGCTTTGCTCTGTTCACTGACCCTTCAGATAGAATGGAGCTATTTAATTGCTGCTGTAATTTACCATTAAACTATTATTTAGCACACTTGATCCAGCAAGACCTGAAAAGTCAGATTAATTCAACTGCTAAAAATAAAACAATCAAAACAAGGAGAAGGCCTACTATGATACCACAAGTTAAAAATTGCCACATTCAGTCAAGGAGCAAATAGCTAAGTTGTATGACAGTATTTTCATAGAAAAAAAAAAGTCTTCTGTCTTTGTAAAATCAAACAACCTCCACTGCCAGTAACCCACATGCAACCTACAAATGTGGAGTCAGATGTATGTTTGGATTGTACGGGGAAAAATAATCCCAGAAGTGCTCATCCATCTCCCTGTCAATCTTATGAGATTCTGTCTGTCTCCTCCTTTTCTTTTGAGTACCTGAACACTGGCATGTTTAAAGAGATGTGTCTATCTCAGACATGAGCCATATTTGTGGAAAATATGATATTCTACAAGATTTTCTTTCATCTTAGCACAAATGAAAAAGGCACATACAGCTACACAGCTAAGTTATGCTGCAACATACCTGGCTGACATATTATTTTCAGGAAGAAGTGGTATTTCCAGAACTTTTGTGCTGGCAATTATTATCTCYTGACTAGCTGTTGCAACTGTTTTTCCAGTGATTCGGTGCACCTGGTAGAATGCATGAGGTCTTAAGTACCGATCATCTGCTGTGCCAATGAACATCTGTAGGTTTACTGGCTTTTCGCTGTAGCCCAGGAGCTGATGAAAAAGTAGATGTCATATTAAAGTATTAGTTGACTTTTACTGCACTTGTGGGTGTATAATATAAATGCACAACTAGTACAAAGGCTTAGGAGTCAAAGAGTAGCATTTAATGACAAACTTTTTCAGTCTCTTCAGAAATCAGAAAACAGTACAGGCATCTGTCTGTCCTCCAGTACAATTATCAGGAACAACATTTACCAGAACAAACTAATATCAAAATATCTTTATTACTTTTAAACCTCTCAATCCTTATATACAGGATTTCTACAGCAAGGCTATGGTATGCGATAGGTGTGCTTCTGATATTGATTTTAATCAAAGCCAAATTACCAATTGTAATAAGATACACCTAGTTTATAGAAATACAAAAACTGTTTTTAAGTTTAGCTTTTCTATTACAGAATGTGGTAGTGAGTTTTATTAAAATTAAGAGGTTCAGTGAATAAAAAATGTATCATGTTAGGACAAAGAAAATTTAATTCATAACTAGATCATGTATGGTTTAACTTTTGGCAAATTAAATGTATTAAAAAACAAAACTTTGTAAATGTTAATTCATGCATCTTTTCTTAAATATAAAACTAATCACCAATGCACTTAGTTGTCATAAAACCACGTGTTGCTTGAGCTAAAAGTGGTAATTCTAGGCACAAAACACATTGAAACATCAGGAAAAAAATTAACAAACTCTAAAGGAAAATGCTAGTTTTATGAAAGTACATTGGTAGCAATTATCCAGATGATTTAAAGAAACAAATTTAAACAACCATAACATGCAGTTTTAAATCTGAAACCTATACAATGTCTTACACATCCATGAAGTCCACTTCCCCTTCCTGCAGCTGGCAGACTGATGCACATGCAAGTTATGCAATTTCTAAAAAGCAACGGAGCAAATTTACATTTCATCCACTTGGACATCAACTGATGTTCAAAGGGAGGTAGGGCCAGACAGTCATTCTTTAAATGTGGTTTTGTCATGTCAATATTTTTGTCTTTAGGGAAGAGTTATTTGGTCACACAACAATATTATCCAAGCTCTTTACATAACTAACAGGTAAAGCCCCCCAAAAACCCCAATTTAACCTACTTAGAAGAGTAATTTAACAATGGTAGTCAGCAGTACAAAAAAGCAAAACACACCCGCACACAGGAATCAGAAGCACCACTGTGGATTCCTTGTACCTTGATGCTCTACTATTGGCAAGAAGTTGTATGTACACCAAATGAATGCCTGTTTTCTATATTCAAGTTACCTATCAGTCTCATCTCTTTTATTAGAACTTTCTCAATTGAGAACAGAAATTTGTTTTCCAACAAAGTCTGGAACTTTACATAGCCATTCTTGAAGCTTTCAGAGGATGATCAGGGGGCTGGAGCACCTCCCATATGAAGATAGGCTGAGAAAGTTGGGGCTGTTCAGCCTGGAGAAGAGAAGGCTGCATGGAGGTCTCATAGCAGCCTTCCAGTATCTGAAGAGGGCTTATAAGGATTCTGGGGAGGGACTCTTCATTAGGGACTGTAGTGATAGAACAAGGGGCAATGGGTTCGAACATAAACAGAGGAAGTTTAGATCAGATATAAGGACGACGTTCTTTACTGTGAGGGTGGTGAGGCACTGGAACGGGTTGTACAAGGGAGTTGTGAATACTCCATCCCTGGCAGTGTTCAAGGCCAGGTTGGACAGAATCTTGGGTGACATGGTTTAGTGTGAGGTCTCCCTGCCTATAGGTAAAAATAATTCACCCTTATGTTGCCAATCTAAGTCCATCTGAGCCACTTGAGTCTTAGCATCTTTATCCACCTGTTGGTTATTTTGGTATTGCTCAGTGGCCCAACTCTTGGGTATATGAACATCTACATGGGGTACCTTCACCACCAGGTTCTGCACCCGAGCTGCGATATCCCACCACAGTGCAACAGCCCAGATGGGTTTACCTCTGCGTTGCCAGTTGCTCTGCTTCCATTGCTGCAACCACCCCCACAGGGCATTTGCCACCATCCATGAATCAGCACAGCGATAAAGTACTGGCCATTTTTCTCGTTCAGCAATGTCCAAGGCCAGCTGGATGGCTTTCACCTCTGCAAACTGACTCGATTCACCCTCTCCTTCAGCAGTTTCTGCAACTTGCCGTAGGGGGCTCCAGCTGCCTTCCATCTCTGATGCTTTCCCACAATATGGCAGGCCCCATCAGTAAACAAGGCATGCTGCTTTTTACTTTCTGACAGTTTATTATATGGTGGGGCCTCTTCAGCAGGCATCACCTCCTCCTCCTCTGGTGACACTCCAAAGTCTTTGCCTTCTGGCCAGTCCATGATGACTTCTGGAATTCCTGGATGACTGGGATTTCCTATTCGAGCTCATGTGATTAGCGCAGCCCACTTACTCCATGTAGCATCGGTTGCATGATGTGTAGAGGAGGCCCTGCCTTTGAACATCCAGCCCAGCAGGGGCAACCAGGGTGCCAGGAGGAGCTGTGCTTCAGTGTCAAACACTTCTGAAGCAGTTCAAACCCCTGTACAGGCTGACAGTATCTCTTTTTCAGTGGGAGCATAGCTGGCCTCAAATTCTCTGTATCCCTGACTCCAAAAGCCAAGGGGTCAACCTCGAGACTCTCCCCCTGGAACTTTCTACCAGTAGGACCATTCTTCCTGGCTGCGACGGAAAGCACATTTTTCACATCTTGCTCTGTCCAGACTGGTCCAACTGCTACTGCATGAAATCTCTCTTGTTTAATTTGTTTAAAGGCTTGTCGTTGCTCAGGGCTCCATCTGAAATCAATCTTCTGGGCCATGTAATAGAGAGGGCTTATGATGAGACTGTAATTTGTGTTGTACAGTCTCCAGATGGGTTTATGTCTTAGTTGCCAGTTGCTCTGCTTCCATTGTTGCAACCACCCCCACAGGGCATTTGCCACCATCCATGAGTGAGTATAGAGATAAAGCAAAACAAATTCCTTTAATGCAAATATTAGAGCAAGACAAGCACCCAAGGGAAAAACAGAAAGCTAAAAAATTGAATGCAGTTCACAAAAGTTCAGCAGACACTTGTCAGCTCGAATCTCTCAAGTTTCTGCCCTCATTAATAGTGCCTGCCAGTGTCTGAAGGGGGCCTATAGGGATGCTGGGGAGGGACTCTTCATTAGGGACTGTAGGGAGAGGACAAGGGGTAACGGGTTCATACAGGAGGTGCTCCAGTCCCCTGATCATGCTTGTGGCCCTCCTCTGGACTTGTTCCAACAGTTTCATATCCTTTTTATGTTGAGGACACCAGAACTGTACACAGTACTCCAAGTGAGGTCTCATGAGAGCAGACTATAGGGCAGGATCACCTCCCTCGACCTGTTGGTCACGCTCCTTTTGATGCAGCCCAGGATACGGTTGGCTTTCTGGGCTGTGAGCAGTCATGGTTAAAACCCAGCTGTAACTCACGCAGTCGCTCTCGCACTCCCCCCCTTCCTCCCTCCCCCCCGCTCCCGGAGGGATGGTGAGAATCGAAGGAATGTGACTCCCACGGGTTGAGATAAGAACAGTCCAGCAA
Source organism: Aratinga solstitialis (assembly GCA_902168055.1). Lineage (NCBI taxonomy): Eukaryota > Metazoa > Chordata > Aves > Psittaciformes > Psittacidae > Aratinga > Aratinga solstitialis. The sequence continues at coordinate 64,465 of CABHOG010000184.1, forward strand.
CCAAGGCACAACACAAATCACCACTGCTACCACCAACAATAATAATGATAAGGGAAATAACAAGGGAAGAGAACACAACCGCTCACCACCCGCCGACCGATACCCAGCCCAACCGAGCAGTGAACCCCCTCTTCTGGGTCCCTCCCCCAGTTTTTACATCCTGGGCATGACATGCTGTGGTATGGAATACCTCTTTGGCTAGTTTGGGCCAGGTGTACTGTCTCTGCTTCCTCCCGGCTTCCCTTCCTCCCTGGCAGAGCATGAGACTCAGAAAGTCTTTGGTCAGACTAAACAGTCTAAGCAGTAACTAAAAACATAGGTGTTATCAGTGCTGTTCCCAGGCCAAAAGTCAAAAACGCAGCGCTGCACCAACTACTGAGAAGGAGAAAAAATGACTGCTACTGCTGAACCCAGGACATGAGCGTACACCAGAACTGTACACAATTGTCTCTGGGCTACTGCTATCTATAACACAAGCACCCACATGGATGACTCGAAGTAGGTAAGAGTCAGTGGGACTTATTAGATCAGGCAGCCTCTCTGCAACATCCCTGATCCGTGCCCCTGGTAGGGAACTGTGGGTGACGGGATAGAAATAGTTAACAAAATGGATTCAGGCGTTATAGCCCCGGTCCAACTTAAGCCTTGGGAACTGTAAAGAGAATAGTGAAGGGTAAAGGTCGGTTAGCAAAACAAAGCAGACAGTTTGCAAGATAAAGCAGGATGTGCATCGCAAAGACAGACCAAACAATGTCAATATTTGTAACCCTCAGTAGTTTTGCTAGAACAGGACGATAAGGAAGCAAGAGAGTGGGAAGTTACTGCTTAGCACCTAGTAGACTATAAAAAGGATGTGAAACGTTAAATAAAGGTCTTCAGATTTCACCAGAACTGGAGTCCATCTTTGATACGCCACAGGGAACACACCTCCCTTGAGAGTGGGTCAGGCTGACAGATGGGTGCCTCTGTGCCTTTCAAAGTAGAGTCCCCTACCACTATGACCCACCGCTTTTTCCTGGAAGCACCAGTAGTGATCTTCTTTTCCAGTGCATCAGCCGCTTGTTCATGTTGCGAGTGTGTTTCCTCGTTAGCACCTTGTAGATTTGCAAAGCGGTTCTGGGAGGGGACAACAGATTTAGAAGGAAGCCCCTGGCTTTTAATTTTCCTCTTCCTCCTTTTTTTGTTGGTTTTGTTTGTTACTATTTCCCAGCTTCCTGGGTTAACAGCCTCCTTCTTTCCTCCATGAGCTACAACGAACACTTGAGGCCCCTGCACATTTTGGGACTGGAACAAGCAGTGCTGCTTCCTCTCAGCTTCCCTGATATATTTCAGCCTATTGACAGAGTCCCACAGCTCAGCCACCTGCTGCAGGAGGACCTCCACCAGGGCACACAGAGTGCAGCCCTGCCCATTGTGCACTATCGCTTCAAGAGACCAGTGCAGGCACTCTCTACACTCCGAGCTCTGCACTGCAGTCTCCCTTCTCATTGGCTCTGTCTGGGTGCCTACCGTGGCGACCACCGGGGCAGCCAGAGCAGAGCTCCCAGACTGGGCCCTGGTCATAAGGCAAGTGCTCACCATCCTGCTCGCCTGCCTGCGCGAACTGCCGTGCAAACTGCCTCGACCCACCCCGTTCGCCGCGCAAACTGCCTTGAACCTGCACTGGTCACCGCGAAAAAAAAGAACATGTTTACGCTACAGTATGAGTATGAGAAAAAGAATGGGGACTGATTATGCCAATCCTATTAGCGCTTTGCATCTGATCTCACATAGTGGTGAGTTACTTCCAACCACTGGAATAGGGTAAGTAGATCAAATACATTTTTAAAGTATAGACTGCTATAGTGAAAGATTAAGGACTGAAACCCTGTCTGACATTTTTCTGGAAGACGAAATATTATGGATTATATCCCGGATTTGGGGGAAAAGACAAACCCTACTGTAACCTGGATGTCATCAGATTATTTTTTTCCTTTCCTATTTGTCTTATAAAGATTTTATAACTGCTGTCTGATTTGCCTTATAAATGAACCGTTAAATATTATCTTAACCTGGACTAGGATCAAGATAAAGACCATTAAGCAACATTGAGGTGAATAAGTACAGAGATATTGCCTTCACCCAAGAATATGTCAAACTGATAAATCAAGGCGACTTAAGAAGTCCTACAGTTCCTTGGCACAATCTTCCCCATGCCCGGTGAATGAGAGGTTGGATTCTCTTTCAAGCTGCATGAGCCATCCGTCACTGTAGATAATAAAGGAGACATCAGTGACTACCCCTAACTAGTCCAGAAGTCTTCCCAGCATAGAGTACGATATTGTGTACACACCTGAACTCCAAAAGTTAGAAACACATCACAGCTTCCGCACACAATTATACCTGCATATGCCAAACCCATACATGCTTCCCTTCAAAGAGAATAAGACAGCAAAGCTTTCTTATGAGAGCCAAGACTGATTTACAAGGACCTTACATCTAACTCTGAGCTCAACAATAATTGTTTGCAAAATATTTAAATCATACACTTTAGATGCCATTAGCATTTGAAATATTTAGCATTAGCTAAAGAACCCAGCTGTAGAGGAATTCTTAGAGGCTAACGGGCATAGTGTCTTGATGCAAGCCTACTTGCACAACCCAGCCTATGAGCCTGTTGACAGGCTCAGTGCGTCCTTGAAGCAGGCAAACCAGGGAGCAGAGCCAAAATAAACAGGCTAGCCAGAGGAGAAACAGGGGGTGGCTGACCGTGGGAAAGGATGGGCCGTGGACGTCATGGGATGTGGGCTTTTGCCTTGAACCAACCGGGTTGTAGCCGTAGGTGCATGGACAGCATTGTTTAACCAATGAATGTATTGTTTGCTGCGTGTGAACCCTGAGAAACCCTATATAATCTCAGCAATATTGTGAATAAAACGAGCAGTGATCATACCTCTATGAGGACTCATAACTGACTCTGGAAGCTCCTTCGCATCACCCAGCCAAAGCAACCAGTAATGGCAGGTACCAGTTATCAAAACAGTCAGTACATCACCACCCTCTGTTAGCCAGATGAGGACTGTTGCCTGCACTACTGGATTTTCTTGAAACTCAAAAGAGGGAAGAGTGAAAGAGGGCTGAATTACATTACATATTAGAAAAAAAAAAATTCTTCCCTGTGAGGGTGGGGAGTCACTGACATAGGCTGCCCCGAGAAGCTGTGGCTGTCCCATCCCTGGCAGTGTTCAAGGTCGGGTTGGATGGGGCTTGGAGCAACCTGGTCTAGTGGAACATGGTGACATGGTCAAGTGTGAGGTGAACTAGATGATCTTTAAGGTCCCTTCCAACCCATTCTATGATTCTGTGATTGAAACTGTCCTAAGAGACAATAAACCTCACATGATTCTGGAACTGACATCCAAAACAAAACAAAACAAAAAAACAAACAAAAAACAAAAAGGGAAAGAACAACTCCTACTAGCCCTTATAGATAACCAGTCCAAATCTAAATGAAATTAGGTGATACCTTGCTTTCTAAAGACAATAGCTACCATTACACTGTAATAACCTTTGGTTCATGCTAAAAAGAGGCAAGTTTAATTTACTCCAAACATTTAAGTGAAGGTTAACAGAATGTATGGGTACCATTTCACAGAAATAGCCTAACAAAAACACAGACAAGAGGCATTTACAGTGTTCAGAAGCTGTCTCAACACCAAAAGATAGATGATTTCTGATTCAAATGATTCTATACCATACTTCAGTATAGCTTCAACTAATCTATTATTGTGATTTTTCTTATCTGCCCTCATGTGTACCCCTTCTTCCTTGAAGTTCATGTTGAATATGTGAATACACTATTACACAGTGAATCCATTCACAAGCATAAAACTACATGCAGCATAAAATTAAGACTTTCACTGTAAATGTAGCAAACTAAATTTTTGAACATAGAATCATAGAATAGTTAGGGTTGGAAAGGACCTTAAGATCATCTAGTTCCAACACCCCTGCCAGGGGCAGGGACACCTCACACTAAACCATGCCACTCAAGGCTATGTCCAACCTGGCCTTGAACACCACCAGCGATGGAGCATTCACAACTTCCCTGGGCAACCCATTCCAGGGCCTCACCACCCTCACAGTAAAGAATTTCTTCCTCATATCCAAACTTCCCCTGCTTAAGTTTGAACCTGTTACCCCTTGTCCTCTCACTAACTACAGTCCCTCATGAAGAGTCCCTCCCCAGCATCCCTATAGCCCCCCTTCAGATACTGGAAGGCTGCTATGAGGTCTCCACGCAGCCTTCTCTTCTCCAGGCTGAACAGCCCCAGCTTTCTCAGCCTATCTTCATACGGGAGGTGCTCCAGTCCCCTAACCATCCTCATGGCCCTCCTCTGGACTTGTTCCAACAGTTCCATGTCCTTTTTATGTTGATGACACCAGAACTGCACAAAATACTCCAAGTGAGGTCTCACAAGAGCAGAGCAGAGGGGCAGGATCACCTCCCTTGACCTGCTGGTCACGCTCCTTTTGATGCAGCCCAGGATATGGTTGGCTTTCTGGGCTGCGAGCGCACACTGCCTGCTCATGCTCATTTTTTCATCGACCAACACCCCCAAGTCCTTCTCTGCAGGACTGCTCTGAATCTCTTCTCTGCCCAACCTGTAGCTGTGCCTGGGATTGCGCCGACCCAGGTGGAGGACCTTGCACTT
>CABHOG010000184.1:90973-112087 GCA_902168055.1 Aratinga solstitialis
GCTCATCCATTTTCCCATTCTTGAAAATGGGGGCTATCTTTTCCTTTTTCCAGTCATCGGGAACTTCACCTGACTGCCATGATTTTTCAAATATGATGGACAGTGGCTTAGCAACTTCATTTGCCAGCTCCTTCAGGACACGGAGATGGATTTCATCAGGTTCCATGGACGTGGGCACATTCAGGTTCCTAAGATGGTCTCAAACTAGATCCTCTCCTACAGTGGGCCTAGGGTCTTCATTCTCAGAGTCCCTGCGTCGGCCTTCCTAGACATGGGAGGTGTGGAGTCAATGGTTCATCAGTAGCAGTCATTTCTCTCCTTAGTAGCTGGTGCAGTGCTGTGGTTTTGACTTTCAGCCTGGGAACAGCACTGATAACACTGATGGTTTTAGTTGCTGCTCACTAATGTTTACTCTGACCAAGGACTTTCTCATGGTTAAGGTTTTGCCAGGGAGGAGGGTAAGTCGGGAGGAAGCAGAGACAGGACACCTGACCCAAACTAGCCAAAGTGGTATTCCATACCACAGCACGTCATGCCCTGTGGGGGATTAAGGACAGCACAACAGACCAATATGATCAAAGGCTGACCGCTTTATTAGCTCTCACATGCAGCTTTTTTACATCGTTCAGACAACAGAGCATTTACAGCACAGCTGGCAAGATATAATTGAACAGTGTTTTGTTAGTAACAACTTAACGATTAATTAACTGTGTAGCATACATTCCAAGATTACAGTTATCAGTTCCTCCCTACATATCCTGACTTCTCAGGCTCTTCTGCCAACTCCCTCAAACTCTCTCACGTACGTGTTCTCTAGTAACCTTCAGCCAAGGCCTCAAAGCCTTTGGTTCACTACTTCACTAATGTCAAGTAACTGGATTGCTCACATGGCCATTCTCAGCCAAATAACTCCCCACAATGCCCAGTATATAAACTGGGGGCAGTTACCCAGAAGGATTAGGTCACTGCTCAGGTAGGGCTGGGTATCAGTCAGCGGGTGGTGAGAGGTTGTATTCTCTTCCCTTGTTATTTTCCTTATCATTATTATTATTGGTGGTAGCAGTAGTGTATTCTCTTATAACTTAATTAATGGACAGCTCTTATCTCAACCCATGGGTGTTATATTCTTTCGATTCTCCTCCCCAACCCTCTGGGAGAGGGGTTAGGAATAGGGGGGAGTGAGTGAGTGAGTGGCCGAATGGCTCTGAGTAGCCGGCTGCGCTAAAACCATGACAGTTCTTTATGGCGCCCAATGTGGGGCACGAAGGGTTGACATAACGACAGATCTGACTTCAGTGTGTCTAATCGTATTTTTTGATAAGCATTTATTATTTTGAATTAATAGTCATTTGTCACAATGCTGATTTCTTGGCTCTCAAAGTTGTTGCTCTTGATCTTAGAGTTTCAGCATGTCATACCTTAGTTATAGCTGGTATTTGCTGGTTAAGTGTTTATCGGCAGGGGGCCTTGGGCTAAGGTTCTTGTTACATTATACTTTATGGCAATGACTTGTAATACAATAGACTCATTCATCATGAAACTGATCTGGCTTGCATTCACAGTGTGGTCACCACCAGTATTCTTTGGGAGGTATATATTAGAAGTGTTTAGCAATTACACATATTTTTTCCACACCTCAGGGGGTCAGCCTGTGAAGGAGACATTCCCTTACCTTCCCAGGCCCCCCCCCCCTACCGTTTACAGCATCATATGAGAGTTCTGAAGGTTTTGAATGGCCTTTGGGTACCCTGGAGACCTGCCTGATGATTGTGATGGGGATCAGCATGTTGGCATGCATACAGAGTGCGTTTTACCCACGACCATTTCGTCTGATCTCAAAAGTTATGCAGAGTCAGGTTTGGGTATTATCTAGGTGTCATGGGTTCAGCAGTAGCAGTCATTTTTCTCCTTCATAGTAGCTGGTGCAGTGCTGTGTTTTCAACTTTCAGTCTGGGAACAGCGCTGATAACACCGATGTTTATAGTTATGGCTTAGAATGTTTTGGCCTGACCAAGGACTTTCTGAGTCTCATGCTCTGCCAGGGAGGAGGGGAAGCCGGGAGGAAGCAGAAACAGGATACCTGACCCAAACTGACCAAAGAGCTATTCCATGCCACAGCACATCATGCCCAGGATGTAAAACAGAGAGAAGGAACCCAGAAGAGTTCAGTTCACAGCTCGGTCGTCGAGTGGTGAACAATTGTATCCTCTTTCCTTGTATTTCCCTGGTCGTTGGTGGTGGTGGTGGTGGCAGCGGCGGTTTGTGTTACACCTTGGTTACTAGACTGTTTTTATCTCAACCCCTGGGAGTTGCATTCTTTCGATTCTTCTCCCCATTCCCCCCCCTCCTCAGAGTGGGGGGGAAGAAGGAGGGTGGAGTGAGTGAACGGGCTGCGTGATTTACGGCTTAAACCACAACAGTTCTTTTTGGAGCCCAACGTGGGGCTCGAAGGGTTGAGATGACAGGATTGATAGCCACTCGTCACAATGCTGATTTATTGGCTCTCAAAGTTGTTGCTCAGGTTCTCACAGGTTCAGCGTAAGATACTTTACTTACAGACGGTAWTTCTTACCTTAACATTTTTCAGACATGGGTTTTGGGTTAAGGTTCTTGTTACATTGTACTTTATTGCACTGATTTTTAAAACAATAGACTCAGTGATCATGAAACTGACCCAGCTTTTGGTCCCAATGTGGTCACCAGCTCTATACTTTGGGAGGTATATAATAGAAGTGTTTAGCAATTACACATCTTTTTTCACCTCCTCGGGTAGTCAACCTGTGAAAGAGACATTCTTTTATGCTCCCAGCCCCCCCACCAGACCGTTTACAGCATCGTTTGAGAATTTTGAAGGTTTTGAATAGCCTTTAGATACCCTTGAGACCTGCCTGCTGATTGTGATGGGGATCACCATGTTGGCACACATACCGAGTGTGTTTTACTCACGACCATTTCGTCTGATCCCGAGAGTTATGCAGAGTTGAGTTTGGGCCTTGTCTAGGGTTAAACGATGATATAGGAGGTCCAAGAGATTTTCCCCGAGGCTGGATAGTCATGAGTGGCAGGGTGTGTGGGATAGTATGGGCAAGTATCTAGGCCAGTGGGCCCCTCCAGTGCTTTAGAACTTCACCAATGAACAAATGCAAAATCCAGAAAAATTAGTAAAACACTTAAAGGAGGTGTGTTGTCATTCTGGTCACACCAGAGATGGACAAATCACGGCAACATGCTGGGGCTTGGCCTATGCTTACAGAGCCCTGTTCAACACCATCCAGCACCTTCAAAAGGAAAGAAATGTCCCTGGATCTGAGGGTGGAGTAATGGACAGCACAGCTACTCCAGCTCTAAGCACAGCAGCTACACCACTCCCAGGGACAAGTACAGCCACTACTCAAGCTTCAACTGTAACGGACAGCGCAGCTACTCCAGTTCCAAGCACAGCAGCTACACCACCCCCAGGGACAAGTACAGCAGTTACTCAAACTTCAACAGTAATGGGCAGTGTAGCTACTCCAGCTCCATGTACAGCAGCTACACCACCACCAGCGACAAGTACAGCCACTACTCAAACCCCAGTGACAAGTACAGCAGCTACCCAAACCACAGTGATAATCACTGCAGCTAAACCAGAGGTCCAACTCGTACCAATATTGGTTGCCCCAGTACACAGGAGGAAAAGCAAAAAAGAGGCAATAAAGACAAAGCAAGATGAAGAAACAACGTACTCACCACCTGGGACAGCATCTGATCAGGAGTCATCATTACATGATGAAGAAGAAGAAGAAGAGGTGACTTCCCGATCTCGGACCTCAATTGAGCTACGGAATATGCAAGAAGACTTTACCCGTCAGCCAGGGGAGCACATCATCACCTGGCTGCTCCAATGCTGGGACAATGGGGCCGACGGTCATGAACTAGAAGGCAGTGAAGCCAAACAGCTGGGATCACTTGCTAGGGAAGGGGGAATTGACAAGGCAATTGCGAGAGAGAAACGGTCCCTCAGCCTTTGGAGGCGGCTCTTGGCAACTATGAAAGATAGGTTTCTATACAAGGATGATGTTATGAGTCGTTCGGCCAAGTGGACTACTCGGGAAAAAGGCATCCAGTCTCTGAGGGAATCAGCCATTGTAGAGATGACCTATAATATCAAGCCGAATAACGGGGATATGCCCATAGATCCAGATGAAGTTGAATGTACACGACCCATGTGGCGGAAATTTACACGGAATGCGCCCCCATCATATGCCCACTCATTGGCAGCAATAACCTGGAATGACATAATACCACCAAAAGTGGATGAAATGATTCATAAACTCTGAGAGTTTGAAGACAATCTCACCCCTTCCATCATCTCAGCTGTGCAAAAACTGTCCCAGGACCTCAAACAATTGAGAGACGATCTATCCAGCTCCTCACGTATACCAACACACGTCTCAGCTATTAAGAAAAGGCGGCCTATGTGGAGAGTCATTTGGCTGAGAACGGCCATGTGAGCAATCCAGACAGTTACTTGACATTAGTGAAGCAGTGAACCAAAGGCTTTGAGGCCTTGGCTGAAGGTTACTAGAGAACGCGTACGTGAGAGAGTTCGAGGGAGTTGGCAGAAGAGCCTGAGAAGTCAGGATATGTAGGGAGGAACTGATAACTGTAATCTTGGAATGTATGCTACACAGTTAATTAATCGTTAAGTTGTTACTAACAAAACACTGTTCAATTATATCTTGCCAGCTGTGCTGTAAATGCTCTGTTGTCTGAACGATGTAAAAAAGTTGCATGTGAGAGCTAATAAAGCGGTCAGCCTTTGATCATATTGGTCTGTCGTGCTGTCCTTAATCCCCCGCAGACCAACTGTTCGAGAGAGAAGGTATAGAAGGTATACACCATGGGCCACCCTGTGGTTTTACCTGCGGGATCACGGGGAAGATATGACAAAGTGGGATGGAAAGCCTACTTCAGTTTTGGAGGAACGGGTGCGTGAATTGAAGAGGAGAACAAAGGTCAAGGCTGATCACCCCATGAAGGCTGTGGCTTCAGTCTCTGGTGAGCAGGCTCCCAGACGGAGCGGAAGAGATGATTTTACTTCAGCTCCTGTGATAAGGAATAATTCCTGTCAACAAGATGTGAGTGACCAATGTGATGACTATTAGAGGGGCCCCGCCTCCAGCCAGGTGGAGGTAGGGGGCAATCGGATTTACTGGACTGTGTGGATCAAATGGCCTGGCACATCAGTCCCACAGAAGTATAAGGCTCTAGTAGATACTGCTGCACAGGGTACCCTGATGCCATCAAGCTGTCAAGGGGTGGAACCCATTTCTATTATGGAGTGACAGGAGGATCCCAAGAGTTGACTGTACTGGAGGCTAAAATCAGCCTGACTGGGAGGAAGTGGCTAAAGCACCTCATTGTGACTTGTCCAGAAGCTCCATGCAACCTTGGCATAAACTACCTCAGGAGAGGGTACTTCAAAGACCCAAAAGGATTCCGATGGGCATTTGGTATTGCTGCTTTGGAGACAGAGGAAATTGAGCAGCTGTCCACCTTGCCTGGTCTCTCAGAGGATCCTTCTGTTGTGGGGTTGCTGAAGGTCAAAGAACAGCAAGTGCCAATCACGACCACAACAGTGCACCGGCGGCAATATCGCACCAACCGAGACTCCCTGATTCCCATCCGTAAGCTGATTCGTAGATTGGAGTGTCAAGGAGTAATCAGTAGGACCCACTCACCCTTTAACAGTCCCATATGGCCAGCGCGAAAGTCTAACGGAGAGCGGAGACTAACAGTAGACTACCATGGCCTGAACGAAGTTACACCACCGTAGAGTCCTGCCATACCAGGCATGCTAGAACTTCAGTATGAACTGGAGTCAAAGGCAGCCAAGTGGCATGCCACGATTGATATTGCCAATGCATTTTTCTCAATTCCTCTGGCAGCAGAGTGCAGGCCACAGTTCGCTTTTACTTGGAGGGGCGTCCAGTACACATGGAACCGACTGCCCCAGGGGTGGAAACACAGCCCTACCATCTGCCATGCACTGATCCAGACTGCACTGGAACAGAGGCAAGCTCCAGAACTCCTGCAGTACATTGATGATATTATTTGGTGGGGTGATACAGCAAAAGAAGTTTTTGAGAAAGGGAGGAAAATAGTCCAAATCCTGCTGGAAGCTGGTTTTGCCATAAAACGGAGTAAGGTCAAGGGAACTGCTCAGGAGATTCAAAATTTGGGAATAAACTGACAAGATGGATGTCACCAGATCCCCACAGATGTGATCAACAAGATAACAGCAATGTCTCCACAAACTAATAAAAAAGAAACACAAGGTTTCTTGGGTGTTTTGGGTTCTGGAGAAGGCACATCCCAAATTATGGCTTGATTGTAAGCCCTCTCTATCATGTGACCCAGAAGAAGAATGATTTCAAATAGGGCCCTGACCAACAACAACAATCTGAGCAAATTAAACGAGCTCACACAGCAGCTGTTGGACCAGTCCAGACTGGGACAGATGTAAAAAATGTACTCTACACCGCAGCCGGGGAGAATGGTCCTCCCTGAATCCTCTGGCAGAAAGCTCCCCGGGAGACTCGAGATCGACCCCTTGGCTTTTGGAGTTGGGGATACAGAGGATCTGAGGCTAGCTATACCCCAACTGAAAAAGAGATACTGGCAGCCTATGAAGGGGTTCAAGCTGATTCGGAAGTGATTGTGCTTCAGTGCCAGCTCCTCCTGACACCACAGCTGCCCGTTCTGGGCTGGACAAAGGCAGGGCCTCCTCCACACATCATGCAACCAATGCTACATGCACTAAGTGGGCTATACTATTTACGCAACAAGCTCAAATAGGAAATTCGATTCGTCCAGGAATTCTGAAAGTCATCATGGACTGGCCAGAGAGCAATAATTTTGGAATGTCATCAGAGGAGGTGATGCATGCTGAAGAGGCCCCACCAGATAACAAACTGTCAGAAAGTGAAAAGCAGTATGCCTAAATACTGTGGGAAAGCATCGGAGGTGGATGGCAGCTGTATGGAGTCCCCTACAACAAGCTGCGGAAACTGCTGAAGGAGAGAGTGAATAGAGTCAGTTTGCCAAAGTGAAAGCCACCAAAAAAGAGAAAAGAGGCCAGTACTTTATGAATAAACCCATCTGGGCTGCTGCACTGTGGCAAGATATCGCTGCCCGAGTGCAGAACCTGGTGGTGAAGGGACATCATGTAGATGCTCATGTACCCAAGAGTCGGGCCACTGAGGAACACCAGAACAACCAACAAGTGGATAAAGCTGCTAAAATTGAAGTGCCTCAGATGGACTTAGATTGGCAACATAAGGGGGAATTATTTTTAGCCCAGTAGGCCCATGACACTGCAGGCCATCAAGGCAGAAATGCAACACACAGATGGGCTTGTGATTGAGGGGTGGACTTAACAATGGACACTATTGCCCAGGTTATTCACGAATGTGAAACGTGCTCCAATTAAGCAAGCCAAGTGTTTAAAGCCTCTTTGGCATGGAGGACAGTGGCTGAATATAAATATGGGGAGGCCTGGCAGAATGACTATATCACACTCCCACTGACCTGCCAAGGAAAGCGCCATGTGCTTACCAAGTGGAACCATCGGATGGCTGGAAACATACGCTGTGCCCCACACCACTGCCCAGAACACTATCCTGGGCCTTGAGAAACAGGTTTTGTGGTGACATGGCACCCCAGAGAGAACTGAGTCAGACAACGGGACTAATTTCCAGAACAACCTTATAGACACTTGGGCCAAAGAACATGGCATTGAGTGGATATATCACATACCCTGTCATCAGCAGGCAACAATCCAACACTGCACACTGTTTCTCCTGCTATGAAAGACTGTTACAAGAGATGGAGTCAGACATCATGAACCGGATGAACTCAGCAGCTTTATAGGGATTAGTCCATGCACTAAGGAATGATATCTCTGTGTGGGTGTGGGTGTAGAGACACATAAATATTTTTTTAAATATGAGACGAGTGATGGTATATTGAAAAATGTGGGACCTGAGCATGACGTGAATGGTATGGAATAAGGGGTGGATACTCTCCTGGGTTCAACAGTAGTAGTCAGTTTTCTCTTCCTTACTAGCCAGTGCAGTGCTGCGTTTTTGACTTTAAGCTGGGGATCAACGCTGATAACATCAATGTTTTTAGTTGTCGCTATGTAATGTTTACTCCAACCAAGGACTTTCTCGGTCTCATGCTCTGCCAGGGAGATGGGGAAGCCAGGAGGAAGCAGAGACAGGACACCTAACACAAACTAGCCAAAGGGGTATTCCATGCCACAGTACATCATCCTCAGTATATAACCTGGGGGCAGTTACCCGGAAGTGCTAGATCGCTGCTCGTGTGGGGCTGGGTATCAGTCAGCAGGTGGTGAGCAGTTGTATTCTTTACTCTTGTTATTTCCCTTATCATTATTATTATTACTGGTAGCAGTAGTCATTTTGTGTTATACCTTAGTTACTAGACTATTATGATGTCAACGCATGGGAGTTACATTCTTTCAATTCTCCTCCCCCTCCCTCCAGGAGCAAGGGGAGGAAGAAGGGGGCGGGGAGTGAGTGAGCGGCTGTGTGGGTCTGAGTTACCATCTGGGCTTAAACTAGGAGAAGCACCTTTCCAAGAGCCATTGGAGGAACAGGAGTATTTCCCTTTCTTATTACTGAAAAGAAGAAAAGTGAACAGTAAATCACCTCCACAAGCACTCCGTGTACAGCAAGGACTCTTCTTCCCCCAGTTAGAATGTTTGATGACTGATCCTTACACAGCAAGAGTATTTACTGGGTAGGAGAGAACAGTGTAAGCCCAGTCCTTCCAGAAACTTACCACAGGGCAAGACATACTGCCTAAATGCTACTATTGACTATCAACTAGACCTTGCCATTCCCTTTTAATAGCTACTGAAGGAGAATGACTCAAGTCTTCAGTCTGAAAAAGAAAGAAAATGTCAGGATTAGAAGATATTAAAAAGAACTTAAAAAGAAACGTAGCATGCAAGAAATTTTTCTTTAGTATTCCTGGAAACCTCACCCGTGCATGTAACCAAATATTCTACGTCAAAAGAGTTGGTAAACAGAGTGAAGTTCTCACTAAGAGAACTCGGTATAACAAAATGCACATCACAGACTATGTACAAATTACTCAGTCACACAAAAAGGTATTTGTTGCCTGTGACTACTCTGCATACAGCCTCTCATAGAGATTGACATAATTTGCAATTAGCTAATAAAAACATGGCACAAGCTATATCAGACTTTTCATTACTGTGAAAAAATATTTGGGATACTAGAACAAAAACAGAGACAAGAAAATAACCAAGTGTCCTGGGTTCAGCAAGAGCAGTCATTTTTTCTTCTTCTTAGTAGCTGGTGCAGTGCTGTGTTTTTGACTTTCAGCCCAGGAACAATGCTGATAACACTGATGTTTTTAATTGTTGCTAAGTAATGTTTACTCTGACCAAGGACTTTTCTGAGACTCATGCTTTGCCAGGGAGGAGGGGAAGCTGGGAGGAAGCAGAGACAGGACACCTGACCCAAACTAACCAAAGAGGTATTCCATATCACAGCATGTCATGCCCACTATATAAACTGGGAGCAGTTACCTGGAAGGGCTAGATCACTGCTCGGTAGGGCTGGGTATCGGCCAGCAGGTGGAGAACAGTTGTATTTTTCTTCCCTTGTTATTTCCCTTATCATTATTATTATTGGTGGTAGCATTAGTGGTTTTGGATTATACCTTAGTTACTGGACTGTTCTTATCTCAACCCGTGGGAGTTACATTCTTTCAATTCTCCTCCCCATCCCTCTGGGAGCAGGAGGGAGGAAGAGGGGGGGAGTGAGAGAGCAGCTGCATGGTTCTGAGTTACAGCTGGGCTTAAACCATGACACCAAATCTCAATATTTTTTCATTCTTTAAAACAAATAGAAAACATCAGCATGTGGGAGCAAGCAAGCACACAGCACTTGCGCAGATGCCTAAAACATCACCAAATTTAAAATATTTCAAAATACAGTTCTCCAAATAAATTACATAGCCTTTGGGGCTGCGCTTCATCAAACTGATGCTTTCCTAATGTAGCAGGGTAGAGAGTTACAGTTGCTTTCCCTTTAGAGTTTGAGGTTGGATACCCAATCTGTTGTTTCTCTGATTATTTTTGTTGCTCTCTCCATCACCCTCAAATTCTCAGCAGCAGTGGAATCTTAAAAAGTTCTAGGATATATTGACATCCACCTTTCTGCCCTGTATGGATATCAGTTTAATATATTTCTGCTTCCACATCACCCTTTCGATTTTTCAAAAAAAAATGCTGCAGAGAAATAAATTGAACTGGATCAGTGATTGTCTTGGGTTCAGCAGTAGCAGTCATTTTTCTCCTTAATAGTAGCTGTTGCAGTGCTGTGTTTTTGACTTTAGCCTGAGAAAAATGCTGAGAGGAGAAAGTGATAAGTGCTGAAGAGGCCCCACCAGATAATAAACTGTCAGCGAAAAGCAATATGCTTTGTTTACTGATGTGTCCTTCTGTACTGTGGGAAAGCTTCGGAAATGGAAAGGAGCTGTATGGAATACCCTGTGACAAGTTGCAGAAACTGCTGCAGGAGAGGGTGAATCAAGTCAGTTTGCTGAGGTGAAAGCCATCCAGCTGGCCTTGGACGTTGCTGAACGAGAAAAGGGGCCAGTACTTTATACTGACTCATGGATGGTGGCAAATGCCCTGTGGGGGTGGTGGCAGCAATGGAAGCAGAGCAACGGGCAACACAGAGGTAAACCTATCTGGGCTGCTGCACTGTGGCAAGATATCACTGCCCGGGTGCAGAACCTGGTGGTGAAGGTACATCATGTAGATGCTCATGTACCCAAGAGTTGGGCCACTGAGGAACACCAGAACAACCAACAAGCGGATAAAGCAGCTAAAATTGAAGTGCCTCAGATGGACTTAGATTGGCAACATAAGGGGGAATTATTTTAAGCCCCGTGGGCCCATGACATGTCAGGCCATCAAGGCAGAAATGCAACATATACATAAGATCATGATCGAGGGGTGGATTTAACAATGGACACTACTTTCCAGGTTATTCACGAATGTGAAATGTGCTACAATTAAGCAAGCCAAGCAGTTAAAATCTCTTTGGTATAGAGGACAATGGCTAAAGTATAAATATAGGGAGGCCTGGCAGACTGACTACATCACATTTCCACTGACCCACCAAGGCAAGTGCCATGTGCGTACCATGGTGGAAACAATCACCGGATGGCTGGAGACATATGCGGCGCCCCACACTACTGCCCGGAACACTATCCTGGGCCTTGAGAAACAAGTCTTGTAGCAACACAGCACCCCAAAAAGAACTGAGACAGACAATGGAACTACTTTCCAGAACAACCTTATAGACACTTGGGCCAAAGAGCATGGCACTGAATGGGTATATCACATCTCCTACCATGCACCAGCCTCTGGGAAAATCAAATGGTACAATAGGCTGTTAAAACTACATTAAGAGCAGTGGGTGGTGGGACTTTCAAACATTGGGATACTCATTTATCAAAAGCCACCTCGTTGGTTGACACCAGGGGATCTACCAACAGGGCTGGCCCAGCCCAATCAGAAATTTTATGTACTGTAGAGGGGAATAAATTTACTGTGGTGCACATAAAGAATTTGCTGGGGAAGATAGTCTGAGTTATTCCTGCTTCAGGTAAAAGCAAATCCACGCATATGATTGTTTTTGCTCAGGGACCTAGATATACTTGTTGGGTAATGTGGAAAGATGGGAAAGTCCAATGTGTACCTCAACGGGATTTAGTTTTAGGGGAAAACAGCCAATGAACTCAATTATATGCTGTTGTCTGTTATATAATACTTCCATAGCTCATCAGCTAGATGCCCATCTCCACCACTCTGGGCTTTGAAAAGAAGATTTGTGCTGCCAGGATCATCAGCAGAGAATAAAGTCATGAGAGAAGCCAGCAGCAGAACTGTCCTCAAGTCACCATCGACTGACCCTGACTTTCCTCAAATGACCACCTCAACAAAGAATGAACTTTGATGAAACCAGACGAGCTCAACAGGGACCAGATGAGTTTGTTGGTGTCATCAGCAGGCAACAATCCAACACTACACACCGCCTTTCCTCCTGCCCTGAAAGACTGTTACAAAAGACGAAGCCTTACATCATGGACTGAATTAATTCAGCAACTTTATAGGGATTGGTCCATGGACTAAGGAATGATATCTCTCCATCTGTGTGAGCATATGTGTGTGTATGTGTATATATAACTAGATATATTTATGTGAGACAAAAAGGAATGATATATGGAAAAAAAAACCCAAACAACCAGGATCCAAGCATGATGTTAATGGTATGGAATAAGGGGTGGATACTGTCCTGGGTTCACCTGCAGCAGTCATTTTTCTCCTTAGCAGCTGGTGCAATGCTGTAATGCTGTGGTTTTGACTTTCAGCCTGGGAATAACGCTGAAAACACACCAATGTTTTTACCTGTTGCTAAGTAATGTTTACTCTGATCAAGGACTTTTCAGTCTCATGCTCTGCCAGTGAGAAGGGGCACGGGAAGCTGGGAGGAAGCAGAGACAGTACACCTGACCCAAACTAGCCAAAGAGGTATTCCATACCACAGCACATCATGCCCAGTATAGAAACTGGGAGGAGTTACCAGGAAGGCGCAGATTGCTGCTCAGGTCGAGCTGGGTATCCGGAAGCAGGTGGTGAGCAATTGTAACATTCATCACTTGTGTTTATTGTTTTCCTTCCCTTTTCCCCTTTTAATTTTATATTCTCTCCCCCTGTTATTTCCCTTATCATTATTATTATTACTGGAAGTAGTAGTAGAAGTTTTATATTATACCTTAGTTAATAGACTGTTCTTTTCTCAACCCATGGGATTTACATTTTTTTGATTCTCCTCCCCATCCCTCTGGGAGCGGAGGGAGAAAGAAGACGGTGGGGTAGTGAGCAAGCAGCTGCGTGGTTCCAAGTTACTGGCTGGGCTTAAACCATGACAGTGATCTAACTTCTTTTCATTTTGAAAGGTAAATTTTTGAATCCTATTAATTTATCAGAGCCCCACCTGTATCTACAGCTGCTTAAAGTCAGAATTTGGGGGGCAAATAGTAACAAATTTGCATATATTTTAAGCACATGTCAATATGTAGCAATGTTAGTTTTGTACCAGATGCTGAATATGGTAAAGTAAATCTGAAGCTGCTAGCTTTACTGCATTTACAGATCTGTTCTCAAAAAAATACCTGTTGTGGTTTAAGCCCAGCCGGTAACTCAGAACCACGCAGCTGCTTGCCCACTCCCCCCCTTCTTCCTCCCACCACTCCCAGAGGGATGGGGAAGAGAATCTAAAGAATGTAACTCCCACGGGTTGAGATAAGAACAGTCCAGTAACTAAGGTATAACATAAAACTACTACTGCTAACACCAATAATAATAATGATAAGGAAAGAACAAGGGGAGAAAAAACAACCGCTCACCACCTCCCAAACAGTACCCAGCCCGACCCGAGCAGCGATCTGGCCGTCCAGGTAACTCCCCCCAATTTATATACTGGGCATGACGTGCTATGGTATGGAATATCCTGTTGGCTAGTTTGGGTCAGGTGTCCTGTCTCTGCTTTCTCTGACTTACCCTCCTCCCTGGCAGAGCACGAGACTGAGAAAGTCCTTGGTCAGAATAAACATTACTTAGCAACAACTAAAAACATCAGTATTGTCATCGGTATTATTAAGGTCCTTTGCAACCCTAACTATTCTATGATTCTATGATCTCTAGAATGGCTTATTCCCTCAGAGACTAGATGCCTTTCTCTATCGTGGTCCACGTCACCAAACAACTCATAACATCGTCCTTGTATGGAAACCTTTCCTTCAGAGCTGCCAAGAGCCGCCTCCAAAGGCTGAGGGCCCGTTTCTCTTTTGGAATCCCTCTGTCAATTTTCCCTTCCCTAGCAAGTGATCCTAGTTGCTTGCCTTCCCTACCTTCTTGTTTGTGACCATCTCCCCCATTATCCCAGCATCACAGTAACCAGGTGACGATGTGCTCACCTGGATGACGTGTGAAATGTTTTTGCTTATTCTGTAGCTCGGTTGAGGTCCAGGGTCAAGAAGTCACCTTTCCTCCTTCCTCTTCCTCTGATACACATAATAATAACTCATGTTCAGATGTTGTCCCATGTATTAAATGCATTTGTTCTTCACCTTTCTTCACTGTACGGGTTGCTCTTTGTGCCTCTTGTTTGCTTTTCCCCTTGCTTACAGGGGCAACTGATATCGGCACAAATTGGTCCTTTGGTTTAGCTGCAGTGACTATCACTGTGGATGTAGTGGCTGCAGTGTCTGCCACTAGGGTTGGAGTGGCTGAAGTATCTGTTGTTGGGGTTGGTGCAGCTGCTGTGCTTGGGGGTTGAGTAGCATCAACAGCTGCATTGTCTGTTGATGTCATGGTATGAGAAGCTGCTGTACTTGTCACTGGAATTGGTTTAATTGCTGTACTAGAGTTGGAGTAGCTGTGTTGTCTGTTGCTTTACCATCAGATCCAGAGACTTTTTTTTCCCCTTTGAAGGTGCTGGATAGTGTTGAACAGGGCTCTGTAAGCATAGGCCAAGCCCCAGCACATTGCAATGATTTGTCCCTCTATGGTATGACCAGGGTGACAGCACACCCCCTTACTAGTTTTTCCAGATTTTGCACTTGTTCAGTGGTGAAGTTCTAAAGCACTGGAGGGGCCCACTGGCCTAGATACTTGCCCATACTATCACACACACCCTGCCACTCATGACTGTCCAGCCTCAGGGAAGATCTTTTGGTCCTATATCATCATATAACCCTAGACAAGAACCAAACCTGACCCTGCCTAACTTTTGAGATCAGACAAAATGGTCACAGGCAAAACACACTCTGTATGTGTAGCAACATGCTGATTCCCATTCACAATCAGCAGGCAGGTCTCAGGGGTATTCAAAGGCCATTCAAAACCTTCAGAACTCTCAAATGATGCTGTAAATAGTCTGGTGGGGGAGCTGGGAAGGTAAGGGAATGTCTCCTTCATAGGTTGACCACCAGAGGAGGAAAAAAAAAAAAAAAAAAAAAAAAAAGATGTGTAATTGCTAAACACTTCCATTAGATACCTCCCAAAGTATAGAGGTGGTGACCACACTTGGAATGTAAGCCATATCAGTTTCATAATTAATGAGTCTGTTGTATTCGAAGTCATTACCATAAAGTGCATTGAAACAAGAACCTTAGGCCAGGCCCCCTAGCTGATAAACACTAAAACAGCAAAAACTGGCTCTAAGTAAGGCATGACATGCTGAAACTCTGTGATCAAGAGCAACAACTTTGAGAGCCAATAAATCAGCATTGTGATGAGTGACTATTAATCCAAAACAATTAATGCTTATCACCAATAGGATTAGACACACTCTGGTCAGATCTGTTGTTATCTCAATCCTTCGTGCCCCACGTTGGGCACCACAAAGAACTGCCATGGTTTAAGCCCAGCTGGTAACTCAGAACCATACAGCTGCTCGCTCACTCCCCCCCTTCTTCCTCCCCCCAGTCCCAAATGGGTGGGGAGGAGAATCAAAAGAATATAATTCCCATGGGTTGAGATAAGAACAGCCCACTAGCTAAGGTATAATACAAAACTACTACTACCACCACCAAAAATAATAATAATAATGATAAGGAAAAGAAAAAGGGGAGAAAATACAACTGTTCTCCACCTCCCAAACGATACCAGCTCAACCCGAGCAGCAATCTGGCTGTCCAGGTAACTCCCCCCAGTTTATACAGTGGGCATGACATGCTGTGGTATGGAATACCTCTTTGGTCAGTTTGGGTCAGGTGTCCTGTCTCTGCTTCCTCCTGGCTTCCCCTCCTCCCTGGCAAAGCATGAGTCTCAGAAAAGTCCTTGGTCAGAGTAAACATTACTTAGCAACAATTAAAAACATCAGTGTTATTAGCATTGTTCCCGGGCTGAAAGTCAAAAACACAGCACTGCACCAGCTACTAAGAAGGAGAAAAATGACTGCTACTGCTGAACCTAGGACAATACCTTTCAGTCTGCACTATTAGGTGAGGATCAGCAGTAAAACTGCTACATTTTTAACTCACCACAGCTATTTTATCGGTTGGAAACTGTGCATTGAACTCCAGTGAGCTCTGATAGTTCAGAACTTGCCTAAGTTTGAAGTTTAGCGTTGCATTACTCTTAAAATACCTGGAACATGTTTAAGAATAAGAAACTCAGCTGCTTCAGAAATGAGCAAGAATTTGGTATTGCAAAAAGGTTAAAGGTTTCTCTCTTCCACAGCTTACACACAGCACAGCAGCATTTGAATTATTAATAAAGCCATCTGACTTTACACTCAGAACCCAGAATCCAGATCAGCTGCTGACTGTGGAGTTTTTTCAAGTAATTTTAGATCAAAAGATAAAAAGAAATAAGAACCCCTGTTACTTAAACCCCCTCATTTTTCATACTTTATAGTGAAGCACATTTGTAGGCACTTCCATGTTTCATTACAAAATTCTACCCAGTTCATCACCAAATTACTGTTACAATAGCTTATGACTTAGTCTTTTACAGAAGTTTCTCTAATTTTTTTGTTTTCTTTACATGATTAAAAACCTTATTAACAATGCAGTAACCTACTAGTAAAGCATCAAATCATGTCAGGAAAAAAAAAATGACTGACAGTCATTCTAAAAGTTGAATTAAATCAAATCTTAGCATGGTGTTGAAACAGAACCGATCTATAAACCTACAAGTGTTCTAACAGTAATACCAAGGGAGTTTTATAATGTGATTAATGCAAGCTTCCAAAAGCTCGTACTCTTATCACATCAAGGCTAAAGGCTTCTGCCTTCAGCAGCTATTAAAGGGAACTCAGAAGAAGGAACCCTCATCATCAGCAGATGCTACTGCACTTAAAATTATCACTGAACTGACAATTTTATCAATATTAATTTAACATCGCTAAAACAGAACCAATTCAGGCTGCACAAATTGATGAGGAAACATCTAAGGTTCATCATTAGGATAGCCAAATGTGTCCATATGGACTTCAGTATTCAGACCTGCACAAGTCAAGGCTCAGCTCATGGGCTGACTATGCCTCTCCAGTGCAGGAAGAGACAAACCCCCAAAACAAGATTGCTTGCTTGCATTTAACCATGGCCCCACAGCAGTACACATGTGACAGAAGGAAAAACAAAGCCTACGAGAACCATTAAAAATAATTCAGTTAAAACATTTTCATTTTAGCACCTTTCATTTATAGCAGGCTTCCTGAGTAACTCGTAGGACAAATAGCTGGGGCTCTGTGCAGACAAACTGCTAATGCTGATACCTCAGCTGAAGCACATGTGCAATTAGCTCAATTAGTCTAATACTCTCCTGGACTCCTTGCTTAGAAATCATTTAAACACAGGTAGAAATGATATAAGAAATCATTTTAGCCACTCTGTACAACATGTTCCTGCCTCTGCAGTCACTAACTCCAGTTCTTATTTCTTTTGCGGGTTGAGATTCACTTCTCCTACAGTGATTCTTTTATTATCGCTTAGATTTAGCAAAAGTAAGATTTTCCACTTAAAGCTGCTCCCAACACACCAACAGGGGTGTCGTGGTTTAAGACTAACTCACACAGTCTCTCTCTCACTCACTCCCCCCAATTTCTTCCCCCCACTCCCGGGTGGATGGGAAGGAGAATTGAAAAGAATGCAACTCCCACAGGTTGAGATAAGAACAGTTTAGTAACTAAAGTATAACACAAATCACTACTGCTACCACCAATAATAATAATGACAAGGCAAATACAAGGAAAGAATACAATTCTCACCACCTAATACCAAGCCCGACCATGCAGTGCACCCCCACCCTTCTGGGTCTCTGCTCGCTGCTCTCCATCCTGGGCATGACGTGCTGTGGTATGGAATAACCTCTTTGGTCAGTTTGGGTCAGGTGTCCTGTCTCTGCTTCCTCCTGGCTTCCCCTCCTCCCTGGGAGAGCATGAGACTCAGAAAGTCCTYGGYCAGACCAAAACATCACTAARCAGYAACCRAAACAYTGGTGTTATCAGCGCTGCTCCCAGGCCCAAAATCAAAAACACAGCRCTGCACCAGCTACCAAGAAGGAGAAAAATGACTGCTGCTGCTGAACCCATGACACTGTTGCAGCCAGAGTTTGAATAGCTGCTGTACTTGTTGCTGGGGAGTGTGGGAACGTCTCCCTCATAGGCTGACTACCCAAGGAGGGTAAAAAAGATGTGTAATTGCAGAACACTTCCATTGTATACCTCCCAAAGTATAGAGGTGGTGACCATACAGGGAACGCAAGCAAGATCAGTTTCATGATCAATGATTCTATTGTATTACAAGTGATTACCATAAAGTACAATGAAACAAGAATCTTAGCCCAAGGCCCCCAGCAAACACTAACACAGCAAATAAGTAAGTAAGGTACCACATGCTGTAACTGTGAGATCAAGAGAAACAACTTTGAGAGCCAATAAATCAGCACCGTGACGAGTGACTATTAATCCGAAACAATGAATGCTTATCAGAAATACGATTAGACACACTCCAGTCAGATCAGTCATTATCTCAACACTTCGTGCCCCACATTGGGTGGCAAAAAGAACTGCCCCGGTTTAAGCCCAGTCAGCAAATCAGCCACACAGTTGCTCGCTCATTCCCCCCCTCTTCCTCCCCCCACTCCCGGAGGGATAGGGAGGAGAATCGAAAGAATGTAACTCCCACGGGTTGAGATAAGAACAGTTCAGTAACTAAGGTATAAGAGAAACCACTATTGCTACCGCCAATAATAATAATGATAAGGAAAATAACAAGGGAAGAGAATATAACCGCTCACCACCCGCCGACTGATACCCAGCCCCACCCAAGCAGCAATCTGGCCGTCCAGGTAACTGCCTGTCGTGGATTAAGCCTCTATAACTCACGCAGTTTCGCTCTCTCACTCCCCCCTTTTTCATCCCCCTGCTCCTGGAGGGATGGGAAGGAGAATCGAAAAGAATGCAACTCCCACAGGTTGAGATAAGAACAGTTTAGTAACTAAGGTATAACACAAATCACTACTCCTACCACCAATAATAATAATGACAAGAGAAATACCAGGGAAAAGAATACAATCGTTCACCACCTATACCCAGCCTGACCAAGCAGTGCACCCCACCCTTCCGGCTCTCTCCTCTCCGTCTTTACATCCTGGGCATGACGTGCTGTGGTATGGAATACCTCTTTGGTCAGTTTGGGTCAGGTGTCCTGTTTCTGCTTCCTCCTGGCTTCCCCTCCTCCCTGGCAGAGCATGGGACTCAGAAAGTCCTTGGTCAAACCAAAACATTACCAAGCAGTAACTGAAAACACTGGTGTTATCAGCGCAGTTCCCAGGCCGAAAGAAAAAAACACAGCGCTGCACCAGCTACCAAGAAGGAGAAATATGACTGCTGCTGCTGAACCCAGGACACTGCTCCCAATTTATATAGTGGTCATGACGTGCTGTGGTATGGAATATCTCTTTGGTTAGTTTGGGTCTGGTGTCCTGTCTCTGTTTCCTCCTGGCTTCCCCTCTTCCCTGGCAGAGCATGAGACTCAGAAAGTCCTTGGTCACAGTAAACGTTACTGAACAGCAACTAAAAACACTGGTGTTATCAGCGCTATTCCCAGGCTGAAAGTCAAAACCATAGCAGTGCACCTGCTACTAAGAAGGAGAAAAATGACTGCTACTGCTGAATCCAGGACAACTATCCTGCAAAGTGCCTATTTGCTTGAGACACAAAGTAGATTCTATCTACTTTACATAACCTGAAACTTACTGTTCCACCAGCCATTCATATTTAAGTTTATAGCAAAAGAAAACAAACCCACAAGCCTAAAATCAAAAATAACAGATTCTGTAATTTCCAATTGCATCATCATTGCCCACTCTTCTGATAAAATGCCCCTTGCTACCTACATCAGTGCTGGCCAGGTCTGTGATGGTTTTTAACTCCAGAACACCCCAACCATGGTTGTTAACATCATAAATTTTGCTAGGCTCTTATAAATCGTACTTTTAGTCACAAGTCCTCACCAGAAGCATTATATTGATCACTCAGTAGAGCTTTCTGGATCATCCCTATATTCTTTTTATTCCCCTTAATCAAGTTTGTAAAACATACTTTCTCACAGGAGCTATATATCTTGTAACTAAGAACATTAACTTTTCTAAAACAAGTATGTGTGTGTGTTTATATATATATATCTCACTTCAAAATACTATTTGCTACTCATCTTCCTCATACAGCAGCCTTGTACTTGAGGAGCCTGACTGGAAACTAAATATGAAAATGTTAATAAAAGGGATCAGTCTTGAAGAGCTTCCCAATATTACATGGGTCCATTAATATTTATGAAATAGCTACTAAATAGAAATTTCACAAAGTTTCAAAGACTTAAGGACACACTTAAGATAATTCATGTGAGCATACTAACCCCTTTCAGATGGTGCCTCAATGTGAATTAGCAGATCAAATTTAGATATTTGAATATGAACACACTCTAGAATAAACACTTTCTCTGGTATTCTTCTGGACTATTTATAACCTGTACTGACATAGGCTACCTAAATAAGAAAGTGAACTTGAAGTATCTGTTTCCCTTCCAACAGCCAATACAGAATTTGGGAAATGAGCGAAAGAAAAAGAAAATCCAATTAATAAAAGAATCTGAAACAACTATATGTGAAAGCCCAGAAATACGCCTCAAAGAGATTTAATGAGAAACATATACACACTTTGATTTTTTTTTTTTTTTTTTTAATGAGTAAAACTCAAGCTCTAATAGTAGATGTGCAAGAAAGTTGTAAAATCAGCATCTTTATGAAATGTTGGGGTAATAAGCAAATGGGGAGGTCACATCTACTATCACTACATCAAGATACCCAAAAGAAAGGGATTTGCCAAGTGAAGGAGAGGGAAACATGAGACACACCGATAAAGCCATTTCTTATCCACCATCCTGGGGGGAGGTTGTGGGGGTGGAAGAAAGAGGTACCTTAAATAACAG
>CABHOG010000184.1:180506-210700 GCA_902168055.1 Aratinga solstitialis
GACTGAGTACCTTTCACATACTGACCAGTGTATATGCTCCCTATATAGAATCTTTAGAAAGAGATTCCAAAGAATATGCTTTTGTTTTAAGGAACAGAAGTACATTTTTCTTTTGCTCCTCCCCAGTCTTTCCCTTTAGAAATGACTCTTGGTAATCCTACATGTTTGGAGTGTTTTAACCTATAGACAAATATACAGAGCTAGGAGCAAGTTGAAAAATAAATGCATAAATCCTTCTTAAAGGACCTTCTATCTTACCTAGGTTTACATAGATGTGGTAGGAATATGGATACAAGAGTCAACTGTGTTATTGTTGCCACTCTGCTCTAAAGTTCAAGTGTGAATAAGGTCAAAAAGTTTATATGCTTTCACAGATATGTGTCCTAGGTTCAGCAGTAGCAGTCATTTTTCTCCTTAGTAGCTGGTGCAGGGCTGTGTTTTTGACTTTCAGCCTGGGAACAGTGCTGATAACACCGATGTTTTTAGTTGCTGCTTAGAAGGTTTGGTCTGACCAAGGACTTTCTGAGCCTCATGCTCTGCCAAGAAGGAGGGGAAGCTGGGAAGAAGCAGAGACAGGACACCTGACCCAAACTGACCAAAGAGGTATTCCATACCACAGCATATCATGCCTACTATATAAACTGGGGGCAGTCACCCAGAAGAGTTAGTTCACTGCTCAGTCAGGTTGGGTATTGGTCAGCGGGTGGTGAGTGGTTGTATTCTATTCCCTTGTTATTTCCCTTCCGGAGGGATGGGGAGGAGAATCAAAAGAATGTAACTCCCACAGGCTGAGATAAGAACAGTCCAGTTACTAAGGTATAACACAAACCACTACTGCCACCACCAATAATAATAATGATAAGGGAAATAACATATATCCATATATCCAAGAAGCTTATACATATTTATAACCTTTCTGGGAAAATCTTTATATATTCATTAGATTTCCTGGAACTAATTGTAATATTTGCATTTTAATTACACATGCACTCTCTTGCTGAGTGGTGGTCTTGTGGGGTGGCTGGTGGTTGCCAATAGTCTTCTTCACTGTGTCTGCTGATTGACCTCTGTGCTTGTGCATGTGCAAAAGACTCTTGTGAATTACTTAACAACTGTGTCTGGTTTAGGTCAGTTCGTTCTGATTTGTTCTTTATCTGGAAGAACCAGCCCCATCTGTCTGTCTTGGTTACCCCTTCCTTATCTTCACAGGCTGCCCTTGTTTTATACATCTCCCAAGGCCACACCAGCCCATCTTGCTCTCAAGAGAGCGGTCCCAATTTACAACCTATCATCTTAACTTACAATTAACAGAGCGGTTTTAATTTACAACTTAGCATTTTACCTTACACAATGACAATGTTTTCAGCTTTTATATTGTTTCTTGTCTGGGACTTATATGAGTATGCAACTAGAGCAGATGCACAGATGGCCAGGAAATTTGCTTTGAATTTTATAATGATTCAGAGAGCTAGTGAAGTACTCAATGGCATTCGTGTCTTCGCTGCCTGAGAAACTTGAAGAAAATTCAGTAGTTAATTTCTTAAGTAAATAAGCATGCACTGAATCAAATCATGTAAGTCACTGAGAAGCTTCTCAATGAAGCTTGAGTTAGAAAAAAAAATAAAATTAGGCTCCAAGCAAAGAGAATGTTTTCCAATACTTGAAATTAAAAAACATTTAAATGTACTAGCTTTAACACTTTATTTTCTCAGAACACAATGAGGGAAGCCATTTTATCAGTTTAAGAAATTTAACATAAAGTCCTGGGACCAAATGCTAACAATCCTTGCTAACACTTGCACACAGAATAGACAGTGGCAAGTACACAGGCATGCATCAATAATCTTACAAGCCAACAAAGAAAACCTTATGAGGAAAGGTAAAATGTTTATACAGTTCTAAACCAGCTAAAAAGTACAGATTGAAGATCTGTACTCAAAATCCAGTTCTGTCAGCCCTACGCAACAGATCCACGTTCACAGCTATAGATTATAGCCATCGCAGTTACAATCACCAAGCAATAATTTTTAAATGCATTTAAACAGGAAACTCATTTTTTGTATCAAACACAATGACACACTCAAGCACTAACAAATGTATGGAAAATATCAAGGAAAAATAAGCTAAAATGAGTAAAGTATCAGATTTGTACCACAGTGCTTTGTAAACTCTCACAAGAGGCTCTCTCTCAGACAACGATTTCCTAAACATGGAAAACAGACTCTCCCATCATGCCAAAGCAAAGGACAAGTATTTATTTATCTAATGGATATTTAAAAGACATTCACATTAACTCCTAGAACACAGTTTGATTTGGGAGCTAAGTTAACACTGCCAATGTATATTTTTTTAAGCCTCCTCATAAAAAACACTGAGGTTAATGCTCCTTTGAGTAAGGATGACTGGACTAGACTCCCTCTGGAGTTCATCAATTCTTAACTGACCTAGGCAACTACTGTTTGACAATACACGAGGTACACCCTCCTCACCAAAAGCTTTGTGTCTCACTTTTAATGTTTTTCATCAGCTTTGTCACCAGAAACTCTGAATAAAAGCTTCAAACATCAGCCTCCTGCCCTGTACTACAGATAGAAACTTAAGCCTTACAAGCCATCTCATCAACATATCTTCCTGATTACTCTGTTGTTTTGTTGTGGTTGTTTTTTTTTGACTTTAAACATCTTTTCCCAATATCACAGGCTGAACAACATCTCTCTAGCTTAGCTTTCTGGTTTTCCCTGTCCTTTTCCAAAGCCAAAATTAAGGGATCTGGTGGAGCTATATGAATTTTGCATTCCAACTGTGTTGTGGTTTAAGTCCAGTCAGCCATGCAGTTTCGCTCACTCACTCCCCCCTCTTTCTTCCCCCCGCTCCCGGAGGGATGGGAAGAAGAATCGAAAAGAATGCAACTTCCACAGGTTGAGATATGAACAGTTTAGTAACTAAGGTATAACACAAACCACTACTGCTACCACCAATAAYAATAATGACAAGGCAAAAACAAGGGAAGAATACAAGAGCTCACCATCTATACCCAGCCTGACCAAGCAGTGCACCCCCCCACCCTTCCAGGTCTCTGCTCTCTCTCTGTCTTTACATCCTGGGCATGACGTGCTCTGGTATGGAATACCTCTTTGGTCACTTTGGGTCAGGTGTCCTGTTTCTGCTTCCTCCTGGCTTCCCCTCCTCCCTGGCAGAGCATGAGGCTCAGAAAGTCCTTGGTCAAACCAAAGCATTACCAAGCAGTAACTGAAAACACTGGTGTTATCAGCGCTGTTCCCAGGCCCAAAATCAAAACCACAGCGCTGCACCAGCTACCAAGGAGGAGAAAAATGACTGCTACTGCTGAACCCATGACAGACTGTCACTCTGGGTGGTTTTGTAACGTGAAAAATGTATCTGCATACATTACTTCATCCCATTTTCCTTTTCACCTTAAGAACAACATCAATTGTAACAATGTATTATAGTTCAGAGTTCCATTTTTAGGCCATTTTTCCTGATCCTCCAAAGTGTACAAAAGCCACCACTGGTTACAATATTGTATCAATGTTTTCTTATTTACTGAGCTCCCAGGAGACCCTCCCAGTTCTTTCCAATGTGCCAAAATGCACCCTAAAGGACACTTTTTCAATATTTCTCCACTCTGCTGATTTCCCATTATCAATTTCACATTCACACACACACACGGGATCCCACAGACACACTCCACACAGTTACACCACTTGAGACAGAGACTAAAATTCAATCAAACAACAACTAATAACACAGTTATAACATCCTGTCACCAATACCAAAATCATTACTGTAACAAGCCACAGAATAAGTCCGATACCAATAAGATCCAAAACCATTTCCACAAGACGCCCCCTGTGTCTTGTAGGACCCAAACCACAAGATGTCCCCTGCTTCTTGTGGGTGTACACCAAACGGACGCTAGCAGCCAGGTACTCGCCTCTACCTATGAGATTTCCTGTCTCAATTTACAGAAGGATTCTTAACCTTGCGTACGCTTACCAACCTGTTTTAGACTTTATGTAAGATGCCCCCTGCACCTTACAGACTATATAAAAGAAAAGAATACCTTTTATGAAGATGGTCCTTGTCTGCTCCTGCAGTGATCCGAATGAGTTGAGGGGTCCCTCCGGGAAAAATTCCTGAGGGCCCTAGGGAGCCATGTCCTTAGCAGGTCCTGCAGCTGAGCAGAGTAGGTCCCATCTGGGGTGCTAAATTGATTCGGAGAAATATCCAAGAACTCGCCAAAAAGGTTTGACAAGTAGGTATTCTTCATTGCGGTGCCAGGAGACACGGGGAATAGCTCCTCCTAGGGTGTCTCCACGAATTGCTAAACAAGCCGTCCTTATATAGTCACTAATCATACATATTCATTACATACATGCATATTCATGAGGCTACTTATGTATTACATCATTCTTCTAGAAAGTTTCCCCACATGCATACAAAAATGTGGTGGTGGTGGTCTTTGGGGGTTGTTTACTTCTTCCAACAATCTTCATCACTTCTGGCAGTCTTTGAAGCATGCACAGTAGATAATGCTCACACCAGCTTAATTGGTTCCATAACACTGCAGACATAATCATCTTGTCCTTCTACTTATCAGTTAGCTTAGCTGTAGTCCATCCTGGACATCTGCTAGTTTCAGATGCTCTTTATCTACATCTTCTCTTTTTTATCCTGTTTTCTTACACTTTTGTACTAAGGTCATAAGGACCTAAAATTACGTCAACTACAATGTTTTATCTTATACAAGGATTCTCATTATGTTCTCTAACTACACTCTGACTATATATTTTTTTTTTTCTTCTGAGAAACACGTACCTCAGTTATTTTCCATTACAACTGTTAAAAACCCTCAAACTTAACGTTACTTGGAATTGATTCTTATTATTTGTATTTCATTTAGTGCCTCCTTCTCTCAGACTTTACCTGAAGCAGGAATAACCCAGACTGTCTTCCCCAGCAAATTCTTTAACTGCACCACAGGAACTTTATCCCCTTCTACAGTATGTAAAAATTCTGAATGGGCTGGACCAGCCCTGTTGGCAGATCCTCTGGTGTTGACCAACCAGGTGGCCTTCAGTAAACATGTATCCCAGTGTTTAAAAGTCCCACCACCCACTGCTCTTAGTGTACTTTTTAACAGCCCGTTGTACCTTTCGATTTTCCCAGATGCCCTTGCATGGAAGGGGATGTGATATACTCACTCAATGCCATGCTCTTTGGCCCAAGTGTCTATAAGGTTGCTCTGGAAATTAGTCCCATTGTCTGACTCAGTTCTCTCTGAGGTGCTATGTCACCACAAGATTTGTTTCTCAAGGCCCAGGATAGTGTTCTGGGCAGTGGCGTAGGGCACAGCATATGTTTCCAGCCATCTGGTGGTTGCTTCCACCATGGTAAGCACATGGCGCTTGCCTTGGCGGGTTGGTGTGAGTGTGATATAATCAATCTGCCAGGCCTCCCCATATTTGTATTTCAGCCATCGTCCTCCATACCAAAGAGGCTTTAACCGTTTAGCTTGCTTAATTGCAGCACATGTTTCACAGTCATGAATAACCTGGGCAATAGTGTCCATTGTTAAGACCACCCCTCGATCACGAGCCCATCTGTATGTTGCATCTCTGCCCTGATGGCCTGAAGTGTCATGGGCCCACTGGGCCAAAAATAATTCACCCTTACGTTGCCAATTAAATCCATCTGAGCCCCTTCAATCTTAGCAGCTTGATCCACTTGTTGGTTGTTCTGGTGTTCCTCAGTGGCCTGACTCCTGGATATATGAGCATCTATATGGCATACCTTCACCACCACACTCTGCACCCGGGCAGCAATATCTTGCCACAGTGCAGCAGCCCAGATGGGTTTACCTCTGCGTTGCCAGTTGCTCTGCTTCCATTGCTGCAACCACCCCCACAGGGCATTTGCGACCATCCATGAGTCAGTATAAAGTACTGGCCACTTTTCCCGTTCAGCAATGTCCAAGGCCAGCTGGATGGCTTTCGCCGCTGCAAACTGACTCGATTCACCCTCTCCTTCAGCAGTTTCTGCAACTTGTCATTGGGGACTCCATACAGCTGCTTCCATCTACGGTGCTTTCCCACTATATAGCAGGACCCATCAGTAAACAAAGCATATTGCTTTTCACTTTCTGACAGTTTATTATATGGTGGGGCCTCTTCAGCATGCATCACCTCCTCTTCTGGTGACATTCTAAAATTTTTTCCCTCTGGCCAGTCCATACAGACTTTCAGAATTCCTGGATGACTGGGATTTCCTATTCGAGCTCGTTGTGTAATTTGTGCAGCCCACTTACTCCATGTAGCATCAGTTGCATGATGTGTAGAGGAGACCCTGCCTTTGAACATCCAGCCCCAGCACGGGCAACCAGGATGCCAGGAGGAGCTGTGCTTCAGTGCCAATCACTTCCGAAGCAGCTCAAACCCCTTCATAGGCTGCCAGTATCTCTTTTTCAGTTAGGGTATAGCTGGCCTCAGATCCTCTATAACCCCGACTCCAAAAGCCGAGGGGTCGACTTCAAGTCTCCCGGGGAGCTTTCTGCCAGAGGCTCCAGGTAGGACCATTCTCCCTGGCTGCGGTGTAGAGTACAATTTCTACATCTGGCTTGGTCCGGACTGGTCCGAGGGCTACTGCATGAACTATCTCGCGTTTAATTTGTTCAAAGCCTTGTTGTTGCTCAGGGCCCCATTTAAAATCATTCTTCTTCCGGGTCACATAATAGAGAGGGCTTACAATCAAACTGTAATTTGGGATGTACATTCTCCCGAAAACCACAACACCTAAGAAAGCTTGTGTTTCTTTCTTATTAGTTGGTGGAGACATTGCTGTTATCTTGTTGATCACATCTGTGGGGATCTGGTGACGTCGATCTTGCCATTTTATTCCCAAAAATTGAATCTCCTGTGCAGGTCCCCTGACCTTACTCCATTTTACGGCAAAACCAGCTTCCAGCAGGATTTGGATTATTTTCCTCCCTTTCTCAAAAACTTCTTTTGCTGTATCACCCCACCCAATAATGTCATCAATGTACTGCAGGTGTTCTGGAGCTTGCCCCTGTTCCAGTGCAGTCTGGATCAGTCCATGGCAGATGGTCGGGCTGTGTTTCCACCCCTGGGGTAGTCTGTTCCAAGTATCCTGGATGGCCCTCCAAGTAAAAGCAAACAGTGGCCTGCACTCTGCTGCCAAAGGAACTGAGAAAAACGTATTCGCGATATCAGTCGTGACTTACCACTTGGCTGCCTTTGACTCCAGTTCATACTGAAGTTCTAGCATGTCCAGTACGGCAGCACTCAATGATGGTGTGACTTCATTTGGGCCATGATAGTCTACTGTTAGTCTCCACTCTCCGTTAGACTTTTGTGCTGGCCATATGGGGCTACTAAAGGGTGAGCAAGTCCTACTGATCACTCCTTGACTCTCCAGTCTACGGATCAGCTTATGGATGGGAATCAGGGAGTCTCGGTTGGTGCGATATTGCCGCCGGTGCACTGTTGTGGTCGTGATTGGCACTTGCTGTTCTTCGACCTTCAGCAACCCCACAACAGAAGGATCCTCTGAGAGACCAGGCAAGGTGGACAGCTGCTCAATTTCCTCTGTCTCCAAAGCAGCAATACCAAAAGCCCATCGGTATCCTTTGGGGTCTTTGAAGTACCCTCTCCTGAGGTAGTTTATGCCAAGGATGCATGGAGCCTTTGGACCAGTCACAATGAGGTGCTTTTGCCGCTTCCTCCCTGTCAGGCTGATTTCAGCCTCCGGACAGTCAACTCTTGGGATCCTCCTGTCACTCCTGAAATATAAATGGGTTCCACCCCTCGACAGCTTGATGGCATCAGGGTACACTGTGCACCGGTATCTAGAAGAGCCTTATACTTCTGTGGGACTGATGTGCCTGGCCATCTAATCCACACTGTCGTACCTCCCATATCTTCTCTCTCGAGCAGTAGGACGCCTTTTGTTAATAGCTGAGACACTGGTTGATACACATGGGGAGCTTGATAGATGATCTCTCAATTTTTTGAACTCCTGGGACAGTTTTTCCACAGCTGAAATGATGGATGGGGCGAGATTGTCTTCGAACTCTCGGAGTTGACGAATCACTTCATCCACTGTTGGTGGTACTACATCAGGCCTGGTTATTGATGCCAATGAGTGGGCACATGATGACGGTGCACTCCGTGTAAATTTCCGTCACATGGGTCACATACATTCGGCTTCATCTGGATCTACAGATGCATTCCCAGCATCCAGCCTGCAATAGATCATCTACAATGGCTGACTCCCTCAGAGACTGGATGCCTTTCTCTAGCATAGTCCACTTGGCTGAACGACTCATAACATCATCCTTGTATGGAAGCCTTTCTTTCACAGCTGCCAAGAGCCGCCTCCAAAGCCTGAGGGACTGTTCCTCTTTTGCAGTTGCTATGTCAATTCCCCCTTCCCTAGCAAGTGATCCCAGCTGCTTAGCTTCCCTACCTTCTAGTTCATGACTGTCAGCCCCATTGTCCCAGCTTCGGAGCAACCAGGTGATGATATTCTCCCCTGGTTGATGGGTAAAATCTTTTTGCATATTCCATAGCTTGGTTGAGGTCCAGGGTCGAAAAGTCACCTCTTCTTCTT
This sequence comes from Aratinga solstitialis, assembly GCA_902168055.1. NCBI lineage: Eukaryota > Metazoa > Chordata > Aves > Psittaciformes > Psittacidae > Aratinga > Aratinga solstitialis. The sequence continues at coordinate 189,156 of CABHOG010000184.1, forward strand.
CCTCCTCTTCCTCTGGTTCACATAATAATAACTCCTGATCAGATGCTGTCCTGTGTAGTAAGAGCATTGGTTCTTCATCTTGCTTCACTGTACAGGTTGCTCTTTGTGCCTCTTTTTTTTTTTTCCCCTTGCGAACCGGGGCAACTGATTTTGGCATGAATTGGTCCTCTGGTTTAGCTGCAGTGATTATCACTGTGGTTGGAGTGGCTGCAGTATCTGTTGTCAGGGTTGGTGCAGCCGCTGTGCTTGGAATTGGAGTAGCTGAGCTGTCTGTTGCTGTTGGAGTTTGAATAGCTGCTGTACTTTTCGCTGGAGCTGGTGTAGTTTCTGTACTTGAAGTTGGAGTAGCTGCATTATCTGTTGTAGTCACAGTTTGAGTAGCTGCTGTACTTGTCACTAGGGTTGGTGTAGCTGTCATACTTGGAGTTGGAGTAGTTGCGCTGTCTGTTGCGTTGCCATCGGATCTGGAGACATTTTTTTCCCTTTGAATGTCCTGGATAGTGTTGAACAGGGCTCTGTAAGCATAGGCCAAGCCCCAGCACGTTGCCATGATTTGTCCTTCTCTGGTATGCCCAGGATGACTACACACCTCATTTACATGTTTTACTAAAATTTTTCTGGATTTTGCACTTGTTCAAACAACAAACCAACCCATGGTGGGAAGGAGTGAGAGAAGATGACTTACACAAGCTTAGCTACTGCCATGGCTCTTTTCAGCATCTGCTGAACCCTGTTGATAGAACAAGAGGATTTATAATTATAAAATATCATCAAATTAATAAATGTGCTCACTTGCACATGTGTATAACTATATTTGCTCTAGATATTTAGCATGGAGCGACAGAAACCCATTCACAACACAACAGGTAACTAAAGCTAAAGCATGTACTAGTCAGCCACCGAATGACAAAAAGTGATGCAAGAAGCGATCTGGAGAGGTCTGGCCACCCTCTTAACCTACAAAAGTATCAAATATTCTTAGCCTGTCACCATTAGATATTTATTTATCATGTTCTTAAGAAGCTCCACTATTAACAATTCTACAGTTTCTACAAGCAACCTATTCCAGGGCTGTGATTGCCACTGAAAAAGGTCATTTTCAATATCTAATGCAGTCCACACTTCCCCCTCCCTCCAACCTCCATCACCTCTTGTCCTACACAAAGGGGTCTCAAAAAGCAAATTGCCATCTTTTTCTCTCCAGCAGCCTTTAGTCCATTTGTGCAATGTTAATGCACACATGAATCCTCTCTTATCTACACTAAACAGTGCCATTTCTTTTAGTCTTTTCATTGCTTACTGAACAGTGCAAGACTTAAACGTGATCAAACAGCAGCATAATTTATTTCTGGTAACTATACATTTGGAAACATATCAGAGATACCTATCACAAAACCAAGCTGCTGTCATAGAGCACAGAATTCATCTTAGTCACCTCTTCTGAAAAGAGCTGTATGGGGAGCTTATAATGCAGCATCTTGATCACAGAACAGAAATCGTGCAACACAGCCAGTGTGAAACTTTACCTCCACCTGAAGCATCAAGGAATTGATAGTCTACAATAAAGTGAGCTGCTTTAGACTTGGATTAACGTTACTAGAACTACCTTGTTTAACTATGTTGTTACTAGAAGAGTACCTGTGGTTGGTTTCTTACCATTTGAAAGACTAACATGGTGCCTCTCCCTTTCACAAGTTCTGAAAACAACTCTTTCATTAGGTGCAAAGTCCACCATTTCAAGTATGTCTATATGAAATGAGAAACAGAAAAAAGTTATATACAAATATAATCATAAAGGAAGTCACATGACTATGAAACTTATATATAAATTAAGTGCTAGCAAATAAGTCTTTTGTGAACAGCAGAACTAATGGCATCCTATCCCCTGTATGTCTGTGCAGTACATTTCTTGCACACTGCTGTTTCCCCTCCCATAGCACTCCCTAATCATCCCCAGCCTATTTCTTGAGAAAGCATCAGGACCAGAACAAGTCTAATGATGAATCAGCCAGAATGAACATAACAGTATCACTTTTGGGAAGGGGCAGGAAGAAAAAGTAGATTTATAGGGGACTTCTGTTCTCCAACACAGACATTAAAACAACTGTTTCTGATGCCACTCAGCTTGGGAGGTCTCAAAGACATCTTTTTAAGAACTTGCCTGTGAAAATCCTGTTAGGCCAAGTCTAGCCCATGGACCTAAAGTTAATAAAAGAATGATAAACAGTGAGATCTTGTATGTCTTGCTTCCTTATTGCAGTAGACTAAAAGCTGTGTATATTATAATGTCATAAACAGCTAACATTTATAAAGACTCATGATTGAAAACTATTTTCAATGAATGAAAATTTATTTTTCTATGAAAAGTCTCTACTGCAGTCCAAATGCATTTGCTTTTTGGACACTATCAAACTTCTCTTAAATAAAAAAACTAAAAGCCTTTGTAACTAATATTAGTAGTTTTGCTCAGGAAATTAGATTTTATATTACCACATAAACATGTAAAAAGGGGGGGACCACACCACAAACCAACTGAGCAAGTATGACAGGATACAAAGGCAGTAGAGAAGCTGAAGCCAGTATGTAGAAACAGAACTGAGGAGGGTTATCTGTTATTTGTCCTTTCAACCCACATAAAATTAAAGTTTTGACATTTTAAACAATGCACAGGAACTTTAATGTCCTGTCCATTCCATCTACTAGTTTCTCTTACCTGCTGCCAGGAAGCATAATGCTGAAACATTAATTATGGATTTCAACAGTAATCCTATTTTTATTAATAAAAAGAGAAAAACATAATTTTAGCAGCTAAAATTAAAATTTCTTTCACTTAGAAGGCCTACAAGTATGCTGGGGAGGGGCTCTTCATCAGGGACTGTAGCAATAGGACAAGGGGTTCAAACTAAAACAGGGGAAGTTCAGGTTAGATATAAGGAAGTTCTTTACTGTGAGGGTGGTGAGGCACTGGAACAACTTGCCCAAAGAAGTGGTAAATGCTCCATCCCTGGCACCTAGAGTAGAAGGGGAAGATAATTTAATACTTCAGCAACAGACCACTTCAAGAATGAATGTAGATTTATATTGGCCAAACATATAGATTAATATTGCTAGTTTATTCACCTTTCAGACATTTTTACCTTAATCCAGGGTTTGAATGGCTCGCTACATTTGTTAAAAGACAAAATGAAGCTTTGTGTTGACCTTTACTAGAGAACCTAGTCTACAGTGACCATCCTTGTAGAATTTCCACCTTTCCTTTAGAAGAAACCCAGAACTTCAATCTATATATATTAGGTTAACTTCAGATTTATGCAACTCAACTCCTTAAGGACTGCCTTTAATTGACAAAGGGCTACAGCTTGAGCCAATATAACTTGTTAGCTGCTGAAATAAATATGCAGCTGTTAATCCAGCTGTTGCATAGAGAAGAAAAAAAACCCAACAAAACCCACCCACTATGCTACAAGTGTTAGCTGCTTAAAGACATTTAGTCTACCATAAAAATCTTTGTTTTAGTAAATAAGATAAGGTTTATGACATGCTGATTTACAGGTAAGACATTGTCGTGGTTTAAGCCCATCCGGTAACTCATAACCACACAGCTGCATGCTCACTCCCCCGCTTCTTCCTCCCCCTGCTCCTGGAGGAATGGGGAGGAGAATCAAAAGAATGTAAATCCCACAGGTTGAGATAAGAACAGTCCAGTACCTACTTCTACCACCAATAATAATAATAAGGGAAACAACAAGGGGAGAGAATATAAAACTAAAAGGGGAAAAGGAAAACAATAAACAATTGATGCACAATACAATTGCTCACCACCTGCTGACCGATACCCAGCCCAACCTGAGCAGCAATCTGGGCCTTCCAGGTAACTCCCCCCAGTTTATATACTGGGCATGATGTGCTGTGGTATGGAATACCCCTTTGGGTAGTTTGGGTCACGTGTCCTGTCTCTGCTTCCTCCTAGCTTCCCGTGCCCCTTCTCACTGGCAGAGCATGAGATTGAAAAAGTCCTTGATTGGAGTAAATATTACTTAGGAACAACTAAAAACATCGGTGATATCAGCGTTGTTCCCAGGCTAAAGGCCAGGACATCTCTACCAAAATCCCTCACAACTGTGTTTGCTCCCACGGGTGTCAGCTCTCAGCCGTCAGATGAAAAGGCGAACATGATGGGACTGCCACCGCTGAGATACGTCTGCGCGTACGTGCGCCCCCTCCCTCCTCCCCCCCCCCGGGCCCTCTCTATCCTCGCGTAACTGTGCCACATCTCCGAGGGGCAGGAGGAAATGGGAAAAGCATTGGCTTGCGGTATCATTGGGCAGCGCCGCCACCACGTAAAAGGCCACCACGGCACTGAAACGGTAGCTGTCCACGGAGTGGCTGGTGCGCGTCTTCTGGATCTTGCGGTTGCAGCGGGATGCGCAGCGCTATCAGCAGAAGCAAGGGAGAATGGCGACGGTACCGTAGCCGGGGAAGCTACTGCTGTGGAGCAGAGCTGAACCAGCCCCTCTAGCAGATGGTGGGGTGCTGGGAACAGCTGCAGCTGGTGTCGGTGGGATAGAAGTGCAGGAAGGCCTGTAAGGACTACTTCCAGCTGGAGCCCTTGTAGGAGGTGGCTCCCGCTTCGTAGGCATTGCTGCCTGAAGCGGGGCAGGGCCTGTCCTTCAGCGAGATGGGGTTACAGCCAGCGCTACTGGCCGGCCTAGGGGTCTTTCTATCAACCTATCTTTCTATCTGCTGTCGTGAAAGCTGGCAGTAAAGGTGGGTGCGGTGGCGGTGCTGTGCCGGCTGGTGGGGTTGCATGTGCGTGGGCTGCGGAGGTAGCTGCGGGCCATGCCGCTGGACCCCGCCGTGCTACTGGGCACCCCTGGGGCGCTGCAGCAGCGCTGGATGGTACTGGACGAGATGGACACCTTGATGGGTGACTTTTGCAGGGCTGCTGGAGGAGATTCTGGCGCCCCGGCCAGTTGGCCCCAGGAAGGAGAGGACCCAGGTGGTGGTGATGGTGGTGGTCAGAGCAACCTTCCCCGCGGGACTGAGCCTGACACTAGGGAAGTTCACCAGTGTGGGCCAGTTTGCTTCACCACTCAGAACCTGCACCATCTGCCACCCCACATCTAGCAGAAGTTTGTTCCTATCAAAGGCTGGGACAAGCTGTCTGAACTGTTGCAGCTCCTTAAGGAGCACCAAGCATCAGGTGGCGTTATCTTCTGCAAAAGTGCCAGTGCTGTCAACTGGCTGACCTATATCCTATATATATATGCACCTAAGTTTGCAGGGACAGATGTCAGCAGCTGCTCAAGCCAGCATCTTTGCTTCCTTCCAGAACAGTGACATGTCTGTCCTTGTCTGCACTGACCTTGCCTCTCAGGGGCTGGACACCAGCAGTATGCAGCTAGTGGTCAACTATGACTTCCCAGGCACCCTGCAGGACTAACTGCTCTACATGGGGCAAGTTGTATGGGTTGGAAGCAAGACACCTGGAGCTGTGGTTAGTTTTATCACCCAGTGGTCAGACATGGACCTGGTGTGGAAAATAGAGACTGCAGCCTGGAAAAGGACAGGTCTCCCAGGCATGGACTCCTCTATTAATAAGCCTTCACCTAATAAGGGTTGATTCAGGCTGCCGAGCAGTAATACATGGCCTAAGTGGGAAATCATTAAGGCAGAGCAAATGAGCTTCTGTGTGTAAGCAAGATTGGAAGAAGAGAGGATTGAGTTGCAGAACCAGGTTAATTTTGTGAACTGTTCTGGAAGCTGCAAGTCATTTCCAGAGGCATTGCAGCTCACAGCTTTCCAAAAAGAAGCTAGTGAGTAACAGTGCATTTGGAGAAGTCTGAAGAATGATCTCATCAGTTGATTTTGTTTATTTTTTAGACTTCCAACTTAAATCCAAATTAGAATGAAAGCATGCCTTTATGATGTGCAGCTTTTGCATTTCATTGCTTCCCACCACCAGCAGCGAAACATTCATTATTAAACCTTTAAAATTAATACTGTGGCAGAAAAGAAAGAAAATATTTTCCTAACTTTGATGCAACTTTAACCAATTATAGATACAATTTGTCCTTTAGTCTTTCTACATGTATCTGATTTTCTTGTCACGTACCAGTTCATTCGGAGAATTCTAGACCAGATACCTCTAAAGTTTAGTGGGAATGAGAAAGCACAATAAAGCTTGAGGCTTTTTCAATATCTTAATGTCATTTTAATGTCCCACCCCCCCCAAGTCCATCCCTGAAAGGGGTTCCACCTGGTGTTTTCTGCTAGCTGGCTAGCGAGGATCTTCAACTTCTGTATTTATGCATGTATTGAGCTGGAGTGGTCACTTAAATTCGTGCAAAATAACTCATCAAAGTCTTCACACCCATGCTTATGTACTAAAAGCAAAATAATCAATCGCTGCCCTACTTTGTTTTTCACGATCAAGGTGGGGAGCACTTTGGCTTTGGTTCTTTGCAAATTGGTAACAAGTATCTAGAAGATATGGAGGAAAAGCAAAGCAGTGATGTCCAACCCTAACTATTCTATGATTCTATGATTCTATGTCCAGGCTCCAAAAACAAGGTTTCACCAATGCGTTGGTTAGATATACTGGGAGTCTTGGGAACCTGGAGATAGATGCTGTTACTTCCAAAGACACAGTCCATTGCTTTCTTAATCCCCTTCTTTGCTTAAGGAATCTTAAATCAAACAAAAGCAGCTTCTTGACATTAGCCTTTCAGAATAGAAGATTCAAATATGATAGTTATTTATTATATTATTCGTACTTATAATAGTTACTCAAGGCTGGGTTGGACAGAGCTTTGGGTGGCATGGTTTAGTGGGAGGTGTCCCTGCCCATGGCAGGGGGGTTGGAAACAGATGATCTTAAGGTCCTTTCCAACCTGTCACGGGTTCAGCAGTAGCAGTCATTTTTCTCCTCCTTGGGAGCTGGTGCAGTGCTGTGTTTTTGACTTTCGGCCTGGGAACAGCGCTGATAACACCGATGTTTATAGTTATGGCTTAGAATCTTTTGGCCTGACCAAGGACTTTCTGAGTTTCATGCTCTGCCAGGGAGGAGGGGAAGCCGGGAGGAAGCAGAGACAGGACACCTGACCCAAAYTAGCCAAAGAGGTTATTCCATACCACAGCACGTCATGCCCAGGATGTAAAGACGGAGAGGARAGRCCCGGAAGGGTGGGGGGTGCACTGCTGGGTCAGGCTTGGTATTGGGCTGGGTGAGCAATTGTATTCTTTCCTTGTATTTGCCTTGTCATTATTATTATTGGTGGTAGCAGTAGTGGTCTTGTGTTATACTTTAGTTACTGGGCTGTTCTTATCTCAACCTGTGGGAGTTGCATTCTTTTCGATTCTCCTTCCCATCCCTCCGGGAGTGGGGGAAAGAAAGGGGGGGAAGTGAGTGAGAGAGAGACTGCGTGAGTTAGAGAGGCTTAAACCATGACAGTTCTTTTTGGTACCCAACGTGGGGCACAAAGGGTTGAGATAATGACAGGATTAATAGCCACTCGTCACAATGCTGATTTATTGGCTCTCAAACTTGTTGCTCTTGACTCTCTTGAGTTCATGGTTTCAGCCTGTTGTACCTTACTTACAGCAGGTATTTGTTATATTAGCACTTTTCGGATATGGGTTTTGGGTTAAGGTTCTTGTTTCACTGTACTTTATTGGAATGGCTTGTAATACAGGCGGGCTCCGGAAGCAGGGTTGGGCGGATGTGTGCCTGGCAGTTCGGCTGCTCTTCACTGTCCTGGCCCGTGTCCTCGCCTCCATCTTTGTGAGGCTGTGGGGAGCCGAGGGGGGGCCGCCCTGGGAGCCGCTGGACGAACCGGCCCAGAAGCGCGGCCCCGGGGACCAGAAGCTGAGCTGCCCCACCGAGCCCTGCCGCGCAGCAGCCAAGCAGTGGGATGGGGGGGCGGAGGAGCTGAGCCCTGCAGACGAGCCCAGCCCCTCAGCAGCTGAGAGCATTCCCCAGCAGCCACCCTCAGATCCCCGTGAGCCCGAGCCCCAGGAGGATGCAGGAGACCACGCAGCACTTCCCAGCAAGGCAGAGGAGGAAGACCTGGACTCAGACAAAGAACAGCTGGTGGTGAGAGAGCCGGCAAGCACAGCAGCTACACCAGCCCCAGTCACAAGCACAGCAGCCTCATTTGAGAGTTCTGACAGTTCTGAATGGCCTTTGGGTACCCTTGAGACCTGCCTGCTGATTGTGATGGGGATCACAGTGTTTGCATGCATAAAGAGTGTGTTTTACCCACAACCATTTTGTCTGGTCCCCAGAGTTAAGCAGAGTGGGTTTTGGGCCTTGTCTGGGGTTAGACTACAATGTAGGATGACTAAGAGATTTTCCCCAAACCAGGACAGTCATGAGTGGCAGGGTGTGTGGGACAGTATGGGCGAGTATCTAGTCCACTGGGCCCCTCCAGTGTTTTGGAAGCGTCGCAGATGGAAGGCAGCTGTATGGGGTCCCCAATGACAAGCTGCAGAAACTGCTGGAGGGGAGGGTGAATTATTTTGAGCCTGGTGGGCCCATGACACCTCAGGCCATCAGGGCAGAGATGCAACATACGGATGGACTTATGTTCGAGGGGTGGACTTAGCAATGGACACTATTGCCCAGGTTATTCATGAGTGTGAACAGTGCGCACAGCCTCCCCTGCTCTGAAAGGCTGCTACAGAAGATGGAGATTGACATCATGGACTGGATGGACTCAGCAGCTTTGTAGGGAAAGGTCCATGCACTGAGGGATCATCTCTCCCTCTGTGGGTGTGTGTGGATGTGTATATATATATGTATGTGATGGTATATTGAAAATATGGGATCTGAGCATGACGTGAATGGTATGGAATAAGGCGTGGATACTGTCATGGGTTCAGCAGTAGCAGTCATTTTTCTCCTTCTTGGGAGCTGGTGCAGCGCTGTGTTTTTGACTTTCGGCCTGGGAACAGCGCTGATAACACCGATGTTTACAGTTATGGCTTAGAATCTTTTGGCCTGACCAAGGACTTTCTGAGTTTCATGCTCTGCCAGGGAGGAGGGGAAGCCGGGAGGAAGCAGAGACAGGACACCTGACCCAAACTGACCAAAGAGGTTATTCCATACCACAGCACGTCATGCCCAGGATGTAAAACGGAGAGCAGAGACCCGGAAGGGTGGGGGTGCGCTGGTTGGTCGGGCTGGGTATAGGTGGTGTCATTATTATTATTGGTGGTAGCAGTAGTGGTCTTGTGTTATACTTTAGTTACTGGACTGTTCTTATCTCAACCTGTGGGAGTTGCATTCTTTTGATTCTTCTCCCAATCCCCCTCCCCCCTTAGCGTGGGGGGAAGAAGGAGGGGGAAGTGAGTGATCGGGCTTGGTATTGGGCTGGGTGAGCAATTGTATTCTTTCCTTGTATTTGCCTTGTCATTATTATTATTGGTGGTAGCAGTAGTGGTCTTGTGTTATACTTTAGTTACTGGACTGTTCTTATCTCAACCTGTGGGAGTTGCATTCTTTTCGATTCTCCTTCCCATCCCTCCGGGAGTGGGGGAAAGAAAGGGGGGGAAGTGAGTGAGAGAGAGACTGCGTGAGTTAGAGAGAGTTAAACCACGACAGAACCCTAACTATTCTATGATTCTATGATGAAACCTGCTTTAGATAATCCTGCTTGAGCAGGGGATTTGGACTAGATCATCTCTCGTGCCAACCACAGGCTGCTTGGCTTGCCCTTCCCTTCTGCATGGCCCTCTTATAACAGAGGAGGCCGTCCCTCACATGAAGGTCTGGCATGGCATGTGCCCCCACCACTCAGCACCTGCTGGGTTGCAGCCAACAATGGAGCTAAAGGTTCTTCTTGGTGGCAAACACAGAGGCCACCCCAGTCTTGCACTTGACTGTGGTAGGAGGTATTTGGCCAACCTGTGTCCTTGCACCTCGTTGTCAATGCAGTTTCACCTGCCTCATCCAGGAACCAAGTCGCTATCATAGCAAAGCACATACAGATTTACATTAGCAGTGTAACTACTACAAGGTGCAGCAGCACTTTGAAGATGCTGGTGGCAGTGGAGGACCAGCCAAAGAAAATTTCCCACCAGTGATATTCTCCCACCCTCTTGATTTGTTCCATTACCTTCTTTATAGCACTACCATCATATTAGATTCTTTCGAGCTTCTGCCTCACCATTTTGTAGCAGCTGCTGTAAATTTGCGTACTCTTAACATCTCTTTTACAAGTGACAAATCCATACAAGGTGTAGTTTCTTATTACGAACTGGCTAGTAAATGCAGGTGGTTTATACACAAAATCACAGCTTTTAATAATAGCTACATTGCAAGCACACGTATTCAAGTTCTTACTTTTCAGTTGCCCCCAAGTAATGTTTTGCAAATCATTCATTTTTCTCTTCCTCTGTCTCATTCTGCTCAGGGTCTTCAATGTCAGCTCCTGCATCTGAGGCATCAGGTACTTCAACTTGTCTGTCCAGCTCATGGTATGGCTTGACAAACTTTGCAGGTGGCCACCATGGACCTGTAGATAGGAGGACACAAACTTACCCCCTCCCCCAGGTTATCAGTTCTACTGGCCCTTCCCATTTCTGGGGGCCCAAAGGATCACAGCACCACATTCGCCTTTAAGATACAAGGATTTACACCGATGGCAAATGTGGACTGAGCTGTTGACTGACAGTCAGGTCAAGAGCTGATAAATTCTGCTTTGCTTGAGAAGAAGACAGGTTAAACTGTCTCCTTAAAGCAGAGGCATTCTGATGAAAAAAAGGAAAGTGAAGCAGCTGCAGAAGTAAACTGCACAGTGTTAACAGTCAGGGATTCAGCTATGTCATTACCCACAGTTAAAGGACCAGGCAGGTTGGAAGGCGACCTAATATGACCAATAGAAACAGAATAATTAGTGCAGCAGCCAATACAGAAGCCCTATGAGCCACTGCTCTGACATTCTGACATGCCCCAACCAACTCAGCAATGTCTGTAAATTTTCCTCTGACTGGGTGTCCTGGGTTCAGCAGTCGCAGTCATTTTTTCTCCTTCTTAGTAGCTGATGCAGCGCTGTGTTTTTGACTTTCGGCCTGGGAAGAGCACTGATAACACCAATGTTTTTAGTCATTGCTTAGAATGTCCACTCTGACCAATGACTTTCTGAGTCTCATGCTCTGCCAGGGAGAAGGGGAAGCCGTGAGGAAGCAGAGACAGGACACCAAATCCAAACTAGCCAAAGAGGTATTCCATACCACAGCACGTCATGCCCAGGATGTAAAAACTGGGGACAGGGACCCGGAAGAGGGGGGTTCACTGCTCGGTTGGGCTGGGTATTGGTGGTGAGCAGTTGTATTCTCTTCCCTTATATTTCCCTTGTCATTATTATTATTGGTGGTAGCAGTAGTGGGTTTGTGTTATACCTTAGTTACTGGACTGTTCTTATCACAACCCATGGGAGTTACATTCTTTTCATTCTCTTCCCCATCCCCTGGGAGCTGGGGGGAAGAAAGAGAGGGGAGTGAGTGAGCGAACTGTGTGAGAGGCTTAAACCATGACAGTTCTTTTTGGCGCCCAACGTGGGGCTCGAAGGGTTGAGACAATGACAGGATTAATAGTCACTCGTCACAATGCTGATTTATTGGCTCTCAAAGTTGTTGCACTTGATTCTCTTGATTTCAGAGTTTCAGCCTGTTGTACCTCACTTACAGCTGCTATTTGCTGTCTTAGTGTTTATCAGATGGGGGGCTTGGGCTAAGGTTCTTGTTTCATTGCACTTTATGGTAATGACTTGTAATAAGGGCGGGCTCCAGCAGCAGGGCGGGATGGACTTGGCCGTGGACTTGTACCTGGCTGTCCAGATGCTCTTCACCACCCTGGCCCTCGTCCTCGCCTCCATCTTCGTGAGGCTATGGGGAGCCAAGGGGGAGAGGCCCCGGGAGCTGCTGGTGGCTGAACCCAGCCCCACGGCTGCCGAGCAGCAGGAGGAGGTGGCGGAGGAGCTGAGACCCGCGGCCAAGCCCAGCCCTGCAGCGGCCAAGAGCATCCCCTGGCAGCCGCCCGCCAAGCCCCACGAGACCAAGCCCCAGGAGGATGCAGGAGACCACGCAGCACTTCCCAGCAAGGCAGAGGAGGAAGATCGGGAGTCAGACAAAGAGCAGCTGGTGGTGAGAGACCTGGCAAGCACAGCAGCTACACCAGCCCCAGTCACAAGTACAGCAGCCTCATTTGAGAGTTCTGAAGGGTTTGAATGGCCTTTGGGTACCCTTGAGACCTGCCTCGTGATTGTGATGGGGATCACCATGTTGGCACATAGAATGTGTTTTACCCACGACCATTTTGTCTGGTCCCGAGAGTTAAGCAGAGTGGGGTGTGGGCTTTGTCTGGGGTTAGACGACGATGTAGAAGGACCAAGAGATTTCCTCCAAGGCTGGACAGTCATGAGTGGCAGGGTGTGTGGGACAATATGGGCGAGTATCTAGTCCACTGGGCCCCTCCAGTGTTTTGGAAGCGTTGGAGATGGAAGGTTCACTGAAGAAAGAGGGGGGAGTGAGTGAGCGAACTGTGTGAGAGGCTTAAACCACGACTGTAGAGGAATTCTTAGAGGCTAACGGGCATAGTGTCTTGATGCAGGCCTACTTGCACAACCCAGCCTATGAGCCTGTCGACAGGCTCAGTGTGTCCTTGAAGCAGGCAAACCAGGGAGCAGAGCCAAAATAAACAGGCTAGCCGGAGGCGAAACAGGGGGTAGCTGACCATGGGAAAGGATGGGCCGTGGACGTCATGGGATGTGGGCTTTTGCCTTGAACCAATCGGGTTGTAGCCGTAGGCGCATGAACAGAGTTGTTTAACCAATGAATGTATTGTTTACTGCATGTGAACCCTGAGAAACCCTATATAATCTCAGCAATATTGCGAATAAAACGAGCAGTGATCATATCTCTATGAGGACTCATCATTGACTCTGGAAGCTCCTTCGCATCACACGACACTGGGGCTAACACAGCCCCAAAATCCCCACCTGCACCCTCATATGCTAGCCTAAATAAAAGTGCATGAGCAACCAACCCTGTGACCATCAATCTGCCTTTGTATAGCATTGTCCAATCCATCTATAAAAGACACATATGGATCCTGAGACCACCCTCCTCGGCGAACACCCACGAAAGAAGTAGCCTCCCCCAATCCAGGCACTTGCCTCCAGGCCTGAACAGCCACACGGGTGGCCCTCTGGAGTACCAGAGGGTTTAGATCTGAGCTATGAAGCCAAACAGAAACCACATCAACAACGACTGTCTTCAGTCATAAATTCCATTCTGTAAACAATCACTCCTCAGGCTGTTTCCCAGTCCGACCTTACACCCCTGCACACAAACACTCCCTGGCCTGCTCCAGACCTAGGTGCACTATCATCAATTCTTCTTCTTCTTTAATTATCCACATTGCGGGAACAGGACAGCTTACAGTTCCCACATCTCCCCTTTTCCTACTATCCCCTGGTCCTGAGCTGCTTTCCAATCCCAGTCCTGGTAAATCCCCTAACTGTTTTAGCTTTTCATTCACTTGTTCAATGGGGTTTCCTTGTTCTGATACTAGTATGGGGTTGTGGGTTTTTTTGTCTTCCATCCAACCCATCTAGCAATACAGTATCTGCTCCTTCCTCCATGAGGCGAACTGGCCAGTTCTGGTGTTTCTCCCCTGGCCTCTTCTTGTATTTATCCAATAAGTTACTAATCTCCTCAGGACTATAGTCTGTCAATTCGTCTGTTCTTACTTGTCTGTTTGCTACGGTAGTCATCTTACATTAAATATAGGAGCTGTGCGGGCTCCTTCCTTTTTCACATCTGCCTCGTCTCCAGTATTTGATTCTGACTCACTGGTACCGCAAATATCTCCATTCCCTGCCTCTGGGTCCCAATCGGGATCAGACACAAGGGCATGGACCCATGGCCTCACTGCCTTTGTATTCTTTTTATTGTTCCGTTTTTTGGGTTGTTTTTTGTTTTTTCTTCTAAGTCTCTCACCCTGCTCTGCAGTGGCTACAAATGCCTGCCTATGCAACAGCACTCCTGCTGTAACCCTTTCTAGCTCGGAATGTAAATCTGCTACTTGTTGCTCCAACTCTGTGTTCTTATCTACCATGCCTTTGCAGGCAGGCAGCAAACAGTCTGCCATGTGTCCAGCATGGCTCAGTCGCTCCTTTGAGCGGGTACGGGGGGTTTCTACAAACTCACCCCAATGCTTTAACACTCCCATGGGGTCCTTAGCTCCCCACGATTCAGGCCCTACATTAGTGCAAGTCTCTATTTTATCCCACAACGTGCTCCATGGTTCCTGCGTCCACCCCAGACGCTCCACAGGAGGAGCCGTGGCCCAAGGCTCTTTCCATATCTTTTTCCCTTTCGTTTCCATCCTCCCCACTATCCGATGTACTCCAGATGTCTCCATCCCATGTTTTGGGGTCCCAGTCTGGTTGGGTTACTACTGCCTGTTCCCGCGATCTAGTTTCCGCACCGGGCTTTGGGCATCTCCGCCGCCGCCAGGCAGTCTGCACAGCATATGATGTTGCTAATTTCTCTAGGTTTTTTTCCTGCCACCCTGATGCTGCTTGGTTGGTGGCTAATAAAGCTTGTTGTTGCACTACCCCTCTCACTTTTTCAGTTATCAGTTCTTGTTTCAACTAATCTACCTGTTCCTCCAAGTCTTGGATTCATCCCCACATTACTTTAAACACGCTAAGCAGGGCTCCTCCCATGCACCCAGCGTATTGCAGGCGCTCTTTGGGCTTTGTCTGTGGTATCTCCACAAACTGCCCCCAATACTTCAACAGATCGAGAGGGCATTTTTCACTCTATGGCTCCTGCCCCACCTGAGTACAAGTTTCCCACCTATCCCACAACGTACTCCATGGCTCGGGGGTCCATCATGGCTGTTCCAATAGCAGAGCACCAGGAGCCTAATTGGAGGGTGGCTTCCTCTTGAACATGGTTACACAACCCTATCACAACTAAAATGTGGCGCAATCCAATAGCTGTGCAACCCCACTACATGGCCCCACTCAAGCACAGCGTGATCTGGTAGCTGTGCAACCCCACTACACGGCCCCACTTACAACCCTATCACAACTAAAACATGGCGCAATCTTGTAGCTGTGCAACCCCACTACATGGCCCCACTACACACTAATACATAATACGTGGCGCAACCTGGTAGCTGTGCACTCTGCTACCTGGCCCCACTAATTCTTGTTATACCCAAATATTTCTCTCACGCTCTCTCACACCCGGAATCCCATCCTCGTCGCCAGTTATGTTCCAGAGTTTGAGGATTCTGGGCTGAGAGAAACGCAACACAACAAATAATCACAACTAGTTTATTAATACAGGGAAAATATAGAGATAACAAAAGATACAGTAAAAGATATCTCTGATGTTTGGTTACCTTACCAACCCCAAAGACCATGTAATGATGATCAGGAAACCAGCTCCGAGAAACATCATTGCAGTGTGAGGTGGCAGGCTCAACCTTAGTGGGCATCCCCGCAGAGGCAACGTTGACCTGGGTGGTATGAGGTTCTGCCTCCCTGCATCGCCTGAGGCTCGGGCTCTTATACTAGGAAAAATGCACACTCATTCCGATGTAGGGGGCCAGCCTACATCAGAAGAAGTGGCCAGCTATATCTAGAAAGGTCTCCCAGGGTTGGGACTTTTCCGGGGAGGAGCCAAAGCGGGACTTTTCAGGGAGGAGCCACCACGGACAAACAGTAGTTTTCTATTTTTGTGTGTTTCACCATAGACCATTATCTAGTGTCACTGACACACTACCCAATAGATAAATACTATAGCAAAGCCTTCAAGGATAGTTAGAGACCCTATCAGAGCTAGCGAGCTGAAAATGTAGCTCACATATGGTCAAACTTCTTTAAGAAACAAAGACGTATTCAAAGACTTTTTAGTTTGACTTTTCCTAAACTATTTTTTCTGTGCTTTCTAAACATCACATCACTTACTGTTCACATCCTAATGACTGTCTACATGCATAATTAACTGTTCTTTTCAGTCTGTCCTTTTTCTACTTTCTTTGTAACTCTTATTTTAGACTTTATGGGCATAACTACAACTGCATATGAGTTCTATCTTATGGGCACTACAAGGACATTCAAATACTTCTGTTGCACCTAGCAAGGTGCCTTAGTGTCAAGTGTCCTAACAGCCACGTGGAAAAAATTCCTCCTACCACTCTGGTAATCTGACAAAATCCACATTTTTGCAGGCTGCACCGCTCCCTGAAATGCACTTGTATACCTGTTGTCCCCAGACAGCACTATTTCCTCTCCTCTTACTCCTGAAATGTATTTGTGAGCCCAATTTACATGTTAGTGGTTGAGTGTGTGGTAGAGAAGTTCTCCATACATATTCTGACCAGTTTCTCTGGGATAACCAGCTGCAGAAAGAACTTGCAGAAGACTTGCCGGCAGGCCTTGCAGAAGTTTTCTGAGGAGAAAGCATAAATGATGGGGTTGATGCAAGAGTTTCCATAGGCTAGGCAGTGAGAGATGATGTGGAAGGTGAAGGAGATGTTCAAGGGAAACTGCCCAAACTCTGCCCACATCGTGATGATGTGATGTGGCAGCCAGGAGAGAAGGAACACAGCAACCACAAGCATCACCGTCTGCACTGTCTGGAAAAGACAAGGTCACAAACTAAATGGTTTCAGCGATTGAGTCTGTAGGATGAGTGAGTTCACCTTGCTCTGTCAGTACTGAAGGCAGCACAGGCAATACTAATGACTGCCAGGTGGGCAAATTATGATATTATGAAAAAGGATGCTAAAACCCAATCCTCCTCCCTGGAAAACAAGGATTGCCTGGTTTTGGCTCAAGCAAATAACTCTATAGGCAATGGAGATAGTGCTCATAAAACCTCAAACTATTGTTTGAGTTGAGGTTTGAGTTGCAGAAGCTGCAACTATGTTACATGGAAGAGTAGACATAATATTCCATAGGATTTGGAGGCTGAGGAACATTAAGGCTACTGAAAATAACTTCAGGGGAAAACAGTCTGGCTGCAAGAAAACATGCCACTGAGAGAAGTAAAAGAGACTGACCTGAGGAGAAAGATTTTTCCAGTCGCTTCCATCTTACAGGAGAAACCAAGAAAAACCATGCATAGAGGATTTTTATTTTTAATATGCAGTGCTCTTTGGTTACAAATATTCCTAGCTAGATGATTTCCTGAGGGAGGTTCACTGTGCCTATTGGATCCCAGTCTGTGTACTGGCTGGGTTAGAGGTGTGCCTTTGCAATGCTTGCTCTCCAGTTAGGCTGGCCAGCCACCTGCGCAAGCTGTCATTTGTAAGCCCCAAAGCTTGACCCGAGGTAAAATTTTCTTGAAAACAGTGTTCCTTGAAGTTACCATCCAAAATGAAGGTTAACATTAGGTGAGCTGCTGACTGCAGCTGTGGTAGCTCTACAGCTGTGGCTGAGGAAGAGGAATGAAGGCTGAGGAGCATGGTGGAGCAGCATGAGGGAGTGGCTGTGTGCGGCCAGGGTGGGAAGGATGCAGTGAGAGGCAGTCTTGACCAAAAGTAGGTGATATGAGCTGCTTGAGCTATTTTGATGTGAATTTTAGTAGGCTTTTTCTTTGGGGTTCGTTCCTTTTGTTGAGGGGAAATGGTAGATTGGGAAGAGAGGCTCAGGCTGTGAGGAACCTGGGTGGGGAGAGGACTGAAGGCAAAGACTGAGGTGCCTGCGTGTGAAATTAATGTTATGGGGACCTGCAGTATGCATACCAAGAAATAACTAAATAACTCGGTCTTTATTTAAAAGGTCATCTTTTTTTTTTTTTTTTTTTTTTTTCCTGGAAGCCTTTGAAGAGGATGAAGAATGATTTTTATTTACTGTAAGCTACGTAGTTAAGTGATAAGTCATTCAACCTTCCTTTCTGTAAGATCCAAGGCCTGTGCAAGCAGGATCTCACTCAGTTTAAGAAGGCTGAGCGTGTTGCTTTGCTCTCTTTCTACTTCTAGTACACTCAGTAAGTATCTCGCAAAACTCAGAGTTACTGACTTGGGGCCCCTGAGAGCTTTCCTAGTAATTTTACAGGGCTAATTCCATGTAACTTTAGGAGTTTTCAAAAATACTAGTGGTAATGGAAGGTGAGCATTTTTTTACATATTTAGTCCCTCTATTTTGGGGTACAGTAGCAGTGCACAGCAGGTGACTTCTATGCTCTCCTTTCACTTGATTCTCAGCAAAATGTGTGCTTTATAACTTCAATATTTAGTGTTTCTCATTTGTATTTTGTCATTTTTTGTCTCGACCAACAAAAAAAGGAGAAAGAGGACAATTAAAAGCAAGGGGCTTCCTCCTAAATCTGAAGTCCCCACCCAGAACTGCTTTGCTGTTCTGCAGGGGGCTAATGAGGAAACACACTCCCACCAGGAACAACCGGCTGATGCACCGGTAAAGAAGATCACTACTGGTGCTGCCAGGAAAAAGCAGCGGGTCATAGTAGTAGGGGACTCCACTTTGAAAGGAACAGAGGCACCCATCTGTCAGCCTGACCCAGACTCAAGGGAGGTGTGTTGCCTACCAGGGACTCAGATCAGGGATGTTGCAGAGAGGCTGCCTGCTCTAGTCAGCCCCACTGACTATTACCCACTTCTAGTAATCCATGTGGGTGCTAGTGATATAGATAGCAGTAGCCTGGAGAACATAAAGAAGGACTACAGAGCTCTGGGAAAGGTGGCTAGGGGCTCTGGAGCTCAGATAGTCTTTTCATCAATTCTCCAGGATAAAGGGGAGGACCTCAAAAAGGCTAGGTGGATTGGCCAGGTTAATAAATGGTTAGAAGGGTGGCGCCATAGTCAGGGGTTTGGGTATCTAGAACATGGGACTCAATTTAGGAGGCCAGGTCTCCTGGAGACTGGTGGAGCTGGTCTGACAATGAAGGGAAAGAGCAGTTTTGGTAGGAGGCTTGCCAGACTGGTAAAGGAAGCTTTAAACTGGATGTTTTGGGGGAGGGGGCCATCATTCCATCCCAACACACCCAGTCAGTTGCCAGCACCTCTAATAAACGTTCAGAGCTATGTAGAGATATTCCAGCTGCTCCAGGCAATGAGCCAGCTTCAATCAGAGCTCGTCTCAAATGCCTCTATATAAACGCCTGTAGCATGGGGAACAAACAAGAGGAATTAGAGATGTGTGCACGTCTACAGGGTTATGATATCATAGGCATCACAGAAACATGGTGGGATGGCTCCTGTGACTGGAGTGTTGGAATGGAAGGTTACAGGCTCTTTAAAAAAGACAGGCCCCGCAGATGGGGAGGGGGAGTTGCTATTTATGTCAGTGATAGGCTGGAGAGTATGGAACTCTGCCTGGGGACAGGTGAGCAGTCGACAGAGAGTTTGTGGATCAGGGTTAAAGGGAGAACAGTGATGGGAGACATTATTGGGGGGATCTGCTACAGACTGCCTGACCAAGAGGACTCTGTGGATGAAGCCCTATATAGACAAATAGGAACAGCCTCACGCTCACAGGCCCTTGTCCTCATGGGGAACTTCAACCATCCTGATAGCTGTTGGACGGACAGTAGAGCCCAGCACAAGCAATCCAGGAGGTTCCTCGATTGTGTGGAAGACAACTTCCTTCTGCAAGTAATAGAGGAGCTGACAAGGAGAGGTGCCATGCTTGACCTCGTGCTCACCAACAGGGAAGGGCTGGTAGGAAATGTAACCCGGAAGGGTGGGCATGCACTGCTTGGTCAGGCTTGGTATTGGGTGGTGAGCGATTGTATTCTTTCCTTGTATTTGCCTTGTCATTATTATTGGTGGTAGCAGTAGTGGTCTTGTGTTATACCTTAGTTACTAAACTGTTCTTATCTCAACCTGTGGGAGTTGCATTCTTTCGATTATCCTCCCCATCCACCCGGGAGCTGGGCGAAGAAAGAGAGGGGAGAGAGTGAGAGAACGGGCTGCATGACTTACAGCTTAAACCACGACAGTTCCTTTTGGCGCCCAAAATGGGGCACGAAGGGTTGAGATAACAACAGGATTGATAGCCACTCGTCACAATGCTGATTTATTGGCTCTCAAAGTTGTTGCTCTTGATTCTCTTGAGTTCATGGTTTCAGCATGTTTTACCTTACTTGCAGCCGGTATTTGTTATCTTAGCATTTTTCGGATATGGGTTTTGGGTAAAGGTTCGTGTTTCATTGTACTTTATTGGAATGGCTTGTAATAGGGGCGGGCTCCAGAAGCAGGGTGGGGTGGATGTGGAGGTGAATGTGGACTTGTACCTAGCCACTCGGCTGCTCTTTACCATCCTGGCCCTAGTCCTCACCTCCGTCTTTGTGAGGCTGTGGGGAGCCGGGGGGGGTCTGCCCCGCGAGCCCTGCCGCCAGATGAAACGGCCCGGGAGCACAGCCCCGAGGTTCAAGAGGCCACGAAGGAGGTGGCACAAGGGGTGAGCCCCCCAGCTGAGCCCAGCCCAGCCCGGCTGCCGAGCAGTGGGAGGAGACGATGGAGGAGCTGAACCCTGCAGCCGAGCCCAGCCCAGTGGCTGCCGAGCAGCAGGAGGGGGCGGTGGAAAAGCCAAGCCCTGCAGCCGAGTCCAGCCCCACAGTGGCCGAGAGCATTCCCCAGCAGCCACCCTCAGATCCCCGTGAGCCCGAGCCCCAGGAGGATGCAGGAGACCACGCAGCACTTCCCAGCAAGGCAGAGGAGGAAGATCTGGAGTCAGACAAAGAGCAGCTGGTGGTGAGAGAGCCGACAAGCAAAGCAGATACACCAGCCACAGTTACAAGTGCAGCAGAGTCATTTGAGAGTTCTGACAGTTCTGAATGGCCTTTGGGTACCCTTGAGACCTGCCTGCTGATTGTGATGGGGAACACCATGCTGGCACACATACAGAATGTGTTTTACCCATGACCATTTTGTCTGGTCCCAAGAGTTAAGCAGAGTGGGGTCTGGGCCTTGTCAGGGGTTAGACTACAATCTAGGATGACTAAGAGATTTTCCCCAAACCAGGACAGTCATGAGTGGCAGGGTGTGTGGGACAGTATGGGTGTGTATCTAGTCCACTGGGCCCCTCCAGTGCTTTGGAAGCGTCGCAGATGGAAGGCAGCTGTATGGGGTCCCCAATGACAAGCTGCAGAAACTGCTGGAGGGGAGGTTGAATTATTTTGAGTCTAGTGGCCCCATGACACCTCAGGCCATCAGGGCAGAGATGCAGCATACAGATGGACTTATGATCGAGGGGTGGATTTAGCAATGGACACTGTAGCCCAGGTTATTCATGAGTGTGAACAGTGCACACAGCCTCTCCTGCTCTGAAAGGCTGTTACAGAAGATGGAGCCTGTCATGGGTTCAGCAGCAGCAGTCATTTTTCTCCTCCTTGGTAGCTGGTGTAGCGCTGTGTTTTTCGATTTTGGGCCTGGGAACAGTGCTGATAACACCAGTGTTTCGGTTACTGCTTAGTGATGTTTTGGTCTGGCCAAGGACTTTCTGAGTTTCATGCTCTGCCAGGGAGGAGGGGAGCCGGGAGGAAGCAGAGACAGGACA
>CABHOG010000184.1:220634-231621 GCA_902168055.1 Aratinga solstitialis
CCATGAGGATGATCAGGGGACTGGAGCACCTCCTGTATGAAGATAGGCTGAGAAAGCTGGGGCTGTTCAGCCTGGAGAAGAGAAGGCTGCATGGAGACCTCATAGCAGCCTTCCAGTATGTGAAGGGGGCCTATAAGGATTCTGGGGAGGGACTAATCATTAGGGACTGTAGTGAGATGACATGGGGTAACAGGTTCAAACTTAAGCAGGGGAAGTTTAGATTGGATACAAGGAGGAAGTTCTTTACTGTGAGGGTGGTGAGGCACTGGAATGGGTTGCCCAGGGAAGTTGTGAATGCTCCATYGCTGGCGGTGTTCAAGGCCAGGTTTGACAGAGCCTTGGGTGGCATGGTTTAGTGTGAGGTGTCCCTGCCCCTGGCAGGGGTGTTGTAACTTGATGATCTTAAGGTCCTTTCCAACCCTAGCTATTTTATGATTCTATGATTTTAGTAAATATAACAATTTGCAAATATGCAGATGACATCTTTCCCTTAAGGAGAATTGTATAAATAGCAGAAAAGAAATGGAGGAAAAGTTAAAACACTGGCTTCACTTCAGCTTAAGTTTTACAGCCTCACTAGTCTAGATCAATGCTTCTATCAGTAATACCCTTGAATGATTTCAAGTGAATAATGTGTAATTGCTTTACTAAAAGAATGATGCTTTCCTAAAAGAGGATTACCTTCCACTAGACCAGGTTGCTCAAAGCCTCATCTAACCTGCCTTGAACACCAGGGGATGGGGCAGCCACAGCTTCTCTGGGCAACCTGTGCCAGTGCCTCCCCACCCTCACAGTGAGGAACTTCTTCCTAATATCTAATCTAAATCTACCCTATTTGAATTTAAAACCATTCCCCCTTGTCCTATCACTACATGCCCTTCTAACAAGTTCCTCTCCACATTTCCTGTAGGCCCCCTTTTAGGTATCGGAGAGATCTAGTGAACAAAAACTAATTTAATCAGTGGTTATAATGGCTACACTAGTAGTTGTTTTGTCTAGTAGAAAAGACCTGCAGGATTTTGTATCTCATTTTAAAGCACTATATCACTATACCTGTTATGCTAAAATGTATAAGTTATAAAGACTCAGGCTTACGTATATCGAACCCCAGTACACCGAAACTGGAATGATCTTTTAGGAGAAGGGGAATATTTTTCTTAGGCTACCCAAAATACAGCAAATACAACAGCTGCTGCAAAACCTCTGTATGTTCTCTCACCTTTCTGCAGCACTGTACACTTGTCATGACTTGCCAAATTAAGCATGTCTTCCCAGGCAGTATCTCGGTGACTTGGGTGGCTGGGTAGAGCTGGGCTCAGGAAGGAGATTTTTCAGTTTCTCGTCGACCAATTCATATAGAATCTACTTTTGTGATGCCTTTTTCTGTCTTCCTATATCAGTGAGTTAGGTATTATGTTCATGATATTGGCTAACAGAAGCTTTCTGTATTGCAGACTAAGAACCAACATCAAGTTCTGGAGATGATGGCAGCATGGGGAAATGACAGCATGCTCCAAGGAAGAGTGCAGTTACATTACTGCATAGCAGAAAGAATATAAGGTGATTAGATCTTGGTGCATGACTTCTGAAATTGTTAACAACTGATTGCAGTCACGTACATGAGAACAGTGGGAGGCACTGCTAAAATAATTATAAAGAAGTCATATGTTTGTAACCTGGCTTGTTTAAATGGGTTGGAGATACAGGGTGAAACTGCAGGAAATCTGTCTTCCAGGTTCTTCTGTTTCACTTCAGTAACTGCCCTATAGCGCGTTTGAAGTTTCCTAAAATTATTTAGAACTTTAAAAACCTTTTATTTTGATTTTTTTTAATGTCAAAATACTTAAAAAGTCGCTTGCAGCTCTAAGAAGCTGCTACACTTATTGTGTTCAGATATAGTTTTTTATTAAATATCTGGTTAGGGCTTACTTTATCTAGACAACTGGAATTGGATCAGGGCCTTCATATTATGCTGACCTTCCTATGTAACAGTATTAAAACCTGCAGAACATGAGGTCATGCTAGAATTCTAATTATTGTTTATAACATACATTTAATTTGGTCTTATACCTGAGTGAATCACACTGAAATGTTTAAAGTATATTCTGATTGCTAGAGCAGTAGTCATGTGGAGGAAGGCTAAAAGGTGCTTTACATGGCAACTGCTTTTTCTTCTACTTGTTTAACCCTGGAGAAAATCAACTGCATGATGAAGAGGAGCTTTTTCTATGTCAGACAGGCACATCTTTGCTCTAAAAAGCCAGTTAAATGTGTTAACCTCTCTAGGAAGATGTTACTGCATTAGATTGAGAATTCAGTGCAGATAAGAAAACATTAGCCTACACTACAAGTAAAAAAAAAACCAAGGGGGGATTTCTGTCAAATAGGTCTCAAGTAAGTTTGTATTAATTTTTAAAAGCAATAAATTGTAGGTTAGTCCTGTACCTGGCATTCTTCAGGTACTTTCTTGTTTTGCCTACTAGAATGCTTACTTGCCTGACATATGAGGTGGCAAAGCATATTCCCATGTAAGTGAACAACCTTAGCTCCTAAACATCCTCAAACTGCTGGGAACCAAATGCTGTCTGTAAAAATATAGTGGTATAATTGGAAATTGATGGAACTGAAAGACATGAATGTAGTGGCCTCGTGGGGTTTGTAATTTTTTTGTCTAGCTTGTCTACTGTGGTATGACAGGTACTAAAGAAATTATTAGTAAACAGGTCCCATCCTTAGTTTCCACCAGCAATAATGGTGCTACTTGATTACCCTCTAGCAATATTAAGTAGCTTAGGCTTGTTACCACAGCAACCTTTCATAGCATCCTTCTGCTTAAATTAGGGGGCTACAAGCACTGAAATATTCTTTTTAATGAGGGATATATACCTAGGTTATTTTCTCCTTTTATTGTGAAATAACAAACCATGTATTTAACATAGGACTGTTGTTGTGGTTGAAGACCAGCTGTAATGGATGGAAACCTAGCTGAGAGTTGAATACCTCTCAAGACTGAGAGACATAACAAAGTATGATTTTTTTGTCACAGTGTATTCAGTAGAGTATATATGGTTATGTTCATTGTGACTGTTTGTCCGAAAGAGACAGAAAAACATGGGAGTGCAGCTATTCCAT
This sequence comes from Aratinga solstitialis, assembly GCA_902168055.1. Taxonomy (NCBI): domain Eukaryota; kingdom Metazoa; phylum Chordata; class Aves; order Psittaciformes; family Psittacidae; genus Aratinga; species Aratinga solstitialis. Next base: position 223,767 of record CABHOG010000184.1, read on the forward strand.
GACCTTCATACTTGGCCGCACTGGGGCGTCTGGCCAGCACTCTCAGAGTGGACAACAGTGAGATCATGAGAAACTGCACTGCCCCACGAGTAAACAATTAGAGACCTGGCATAAAGTTGGTTGTTTTTCTAAGGGTATAAAAGCAGGACCCTCTTGTGGCCGACAGGGAAGTCTCATCTATGGGTGGATGCACTGCATAGGAATTGTCTCAATTACCTGAGACTCCTGGCATCACCTGCAACAGGGCTCCCCAGCTGGAAGTGTGTGCCTGGATGATGATTCAGTGGTAATTGGTGATGTATTTCTTCTTGATCTCTGTTCTCTCTATGCAGTAATGATTTGATGCATTGCTAACTTTCTTTGGTACTTTACTTACATACATGTATCTCTGATTTGCTTTATTGTACTTATTTACTATATATAGAGAGATATTTACCTGATTGACCGTAGTGTGCTTATTTGCTTTAGTGTGCTTATTGGCTTTAGTGTGCTTGTTTAATAAACTTTGCATATTATACAGCTTGTGGTCATTTTGTGGCATACCCTGCCTGTCAGCAGAACACCAGCTGGTAACTCAGAACCATGCAGCTGCTCGCTCACTCCCCCGACTTCTTCCCCCCTGCTCCTAGTGGAATGGGGAGGAGAATAGAAAGAATGTAAATCCCACAGGTTGAGATAAGAACAGTCTAGTAACTAAGGTATAATACAAAATCACTACTACTACCACCAATAATAATAAAGATAAGGGAAATAACAGGGGGAGAGAATATAAAACTAAAAGGGGAAAGGAAAAAAAACCCACAATAAACCCAAGTGATGTACAATTGCTCACCACCCATGTTACTTAGCAACAACTAAAACATTGTTGTGTTATCAGCATTGTTCTCTGACTAAAGTCAAAAACACAGCACTTCACTAGCTACTAAGAAGGAGAAAAATAATTGTTACAGCTGAACCCAGGACTTGCTGCATATTAAAAAATGGGTTTGCAGTTGCTATGTATTAGCACAAAGCTGTTTCTGAGGTCCAACTATTTGGGATTTTGCAGATGCAAAACATAGGCAATACTAGAGCAATAATGTACATAATTCATGACTCAAGAAACATGTTTTGGAAATGCAACTTGTGTCTTTTCAAGTTGGGGAATATCTAGTTAAGATAGAGGAAACTGAAATAAAATCTATTTGGCTTTTAATATGGTAACTTTGTCGCTAAATCTAATGTTAGTACCAGCTGTGGAGGACTGATCCAAATAGTTTGTGTACTGTTTGAGAGTGTTCAGTGGGCTGTGGTAATTAGCACAGTTACTGTTGGTCTAGCTGTGCCCACTTAATACCAGCCTTCTGGTTCATCTCCAAAGATTCAGTGGGTCTGTAATAGGCATGTACAATGGCCACTACTGGATTATCTAACTCTCTTTTTATACTTCTAGAAGTGTTTCAAGTGGATCATGAACTTAGAGCATTATTTGTTTTACAGACAAAGTAAGTGTGTGTAGGCTACACAGTGAATCCATAGCACTGTGGGAAATGGAGACTGGCATAGCCATAAATATTTTTTTTCTCAAATAAACTTCTGTCTTATTCCCCCCCTTGTTGTATCTGCCATGTACAGATTGTCCAGAATTTACCTGCTTATTCTTTTGACATCTTTATAGGCGATCTGACTCTCATTTATGCTTTCCTGCTTTTGTCTTTTTTTCCTTTCCCAAGGTAGAGAGCTTATCACTTGTCTGACCTAGTCACAGTTTGAGACGCTTAGCTGCATATCTTTTTCAGAGCTGATCAGACCATCCATTTGTGCTGTGTACCTCAGCCACATAGAAACAGGAAAGAACATTCAGTGAGGTTTTTATTAAACAGTGCATTCTTGCTAACTTGCAGAAAAACTGGGCTTCATTAGTGAGAAAACTGCTGTTTTCTGAATGTGGTAGAAGTTTTTTTCTCTGTTTGTTTTCCTTCCATGATTCTGAAGGAAGAAGCATAAAGAAGCCTATGCCTGTTCTTCCACACTGTCTTATCAGCAAATATCAACTGACTCTTCCTTTATTACTGCTCTGTGGGAGGATGGGGGATGTAATGAACTTGGTTTGGACTTTGGGTCATCCTTCCCCTTATTCCCCAAAACTAGTTTCAATTAATAATGTTCTACTGTGACTCCATAGGCAGACTTATTCTAGGTAATGCTGCTGCTTCACACCATACCGTACTTCCTCAGCCTTTGTGTGTGGGCTTGGACTTTTTTCTTGACTTCTAATGCAAAGTCTTTCTGATGATGTGATTTACTGATATGTTCTTTTCTTCTGTTATGCTCATCTTTAACTTGTATCTCTTTTTCCCTAATGTTTGCATGTTTTGATTGTTGATTGCCTCAGACTTTATTTGGGTAAGCTACAGAGTTTCAGACTTGGTTATATATTGTACTTTTACTGTAGTGAAGTCCATTTTATGGCAAATCTGGCTTTTAGCAGGATTTGGATTATTTTCCTCCCTTTCTCAAAAACTTCTTCTGCTTTGTCACCCCACACGATAATGTCATCAATGTATTGCAGGTGTTCTGGAGCTTGCCCCTGTTCCAGTGCAGTCTGGATCAGTCCATGATGACTTCTAGAATTCCTGGATGATTGGGATTTCCTTTTTGAGCTCGTTGTGTAATTAGTGCAGCCCACTTACTCCATGTAGCATCAGTTGCGTGTTGTGTAGAGGAGACCCTGCCTTTGAACATCCAGCCCAGCGTGGGCAACCAGGATGCCAGGAGGAGCTGTGCTTCAGTGCCAATCACTTCCGAAGCAGCTCGCAAATAAGTAGTGACCCATGGTGCCCTAAGCTTTTGCTTTTAGATACCGCAGGTACACTGTGTCAGTGCTCAGGAAGGGCATGTGGCTTAGCAGAGTCTACCACTGTACTGCTGGAGGTACTTACCAACATCTGAAGAAAGCAATTTTTGTTGCTTTAGATTCTGGGATCCTTTGTTTTCTGAAGTCAGAAATTAGTCAAGAGCGTCCCTTTGCTTCAAGTCCCTCTTTAAGCCAATATGCAAAGTGAAAACTGTCAGTTTCTTCTCTCCTTTGTTCAGAAATCCAACTCCCCCTCATGCATTTGCAAATATCCTTTTCCTTTCTACCCCTAACATTCTAGCAGAAAGGTCCCAAAGCACCATTTGATCTCCTAAAACATGCTTATAGCTTAGTGATAAATGCACAATGATTCAAACATCTGATTAAAAGAATCAGTACACCAATTCTTAACTTAAATGTTGGGTAGCAGCTTCCTCTGTTTCAGAGGAAACACATATGTTAATTATTTCTGAAGCACTTGTCACTGCCCTTGGACTTTTTTATTACAATTGAGTGTAAACCTATTCTTGAGTGGTCTGAAAACCACACTGAAAGTGTTCTTTTTCATTGTCCTGTGTTTTCTTCCTTGCAATCAGAGATGGCAGGTGGCTGTCATGAAGAAGAGGAGGGACTGAAGCAAATAGATTTTCAGTTGTTATCGGTTCATTTTGGCAATTTGCATTGTGTACCAAGAGGTGGACTCTTCATTTCCTGGCAGCTTGCTTGCAGTATTCTAACTGCTCATCTGAACATCTTTTATTCTGTGATTATGTCATTAATCTCCTCTGTTGATGCACTTAATACTTGCTCATTTTGTATTCATAGCCTTAAACTTTGCAGTTTTGCAACTTTTTGCTATTTGCTGATGTCCTGGGTTCACATGTAGCAATCATTTTTCTCCTTAGTAGCTTGTGTTTGTTTTCCTTTTCCTCTTTTAATTTTATATTCTCTCCCTCTGTTATTTCCCTTGTCATTATTATTATTGGTGGTAGTAGTTGTGGTTTTGTATTATACCTTAGTTACTGGACTGTTCTTATCTCAACCTGTGGGATTTACATTCTTTTGATTCTCCTCACCACCCCTGCAAGAGAGGGAGGGAGGAAGAAGGAGGGGAATAAGTTACCGGCTGCATGTTTCTGAGTTACCGGCTGGGCTTAAACCAGGACAGCTGATAACACTCTTTTTGTGAAGGCACACCCATTTCTTTTCCTGTGCTGTTCGCCGATTACACAATGACATCCTCATTCCCTATTTTCCCAGCTTCTCTAATCTATTTGTAAAGATATCCTTGTCTACTGGTTATTTTTTTTTTAACACATGTGCCTGGAGATTGTATGTCATCTTTAGGATTCTGTTAAAGACAAACTTGTTCTTTTCAGCAAGTGTTTGAACACTGACTTGGAGGGGGCAACTGTCAGAGCTATCTTGGTTATTCATAAACTGAGCCCATTAAACCAAAATGTGTTTGTAGTTAACTTCACAGTCATGTATCTAACGTTGGCCTCAGAAAACAGGGCCCTTCTATCTATCTGTCCTTCTAGTCCCTACATAGCTTCAACTAATGCAAACTTTCAGTACAGTATTGTGGCAAATGGAGCAATGATAGACAGCAGAAAGATCACAAATAATGGAAGGGAAGAGAAGAGATAGGTGACTTTGCAAGCATCATGCACACAATGAAATCCACATTGGAACCCCAGGTAGATCTTGTGACAATGTTGTCTGGGAGACAACAGCAGGGTCTTCAGATCATGCTGAAATGAAGCCTGGCATTTAAGACTTACTTAGAGAAGATGCTTCATATACCAGTGTGCACTGGGAACTCCTTGACAAGGCTCCCTAGAGGGGAAATTGGGGTGTGGTGTCACTCTGTTTTAGGTGTATGCCTCAGAGCTCCTCTTAATTGCACAGATAGCTAAGAAACTTATAGTAATTTTAACAGGGTTTTGTTTGCATACTTGGCTAACAGACAGTAGGCATGCTTGTCTGCACATGCAGCTCTCCTCCATCCCTGGGCAGCTGGTGCAGACAGTGCACATCAGGTAAGCCTGTACAAAAAGCTGAGCACAGTGCTGGGGGGGGGGCAGGCACTGGAAAGCCATGCTGTGTTACACTTTCTTTTGATATATCAAGGCAATTTAGGTTTAGCCGCTGAAGTTACACACATATTTTAGAACAAGCAAGATGTTCTGTATATGCTAAATTAATCTTTCAAATGTGGACCAAGTTTCATTTGTCAAACATCTTTATGCAAAATGACATGCTTTTGCCAAGAAAGGTTGGACCAGATGATCTTTCAGATCCTTTTCCAACCTGGTATTCTATGAAAATAAGCAAAAGCTTTTAATTTAATCTCTGATGAAGTTTGACGTAAAATGAAACAAAACTACTTGTCACAAATTAGCTTCCTTCATATGTACTTAATAGGTCTATTAAACAGAACTGACATGCACATATGAATTTCCTATTAAGTTCTAACGTCAAGTGTTCTTAAGATCTGCTTTAAATGATTGACAATATGTGTTTCAGTACACTTGGAAAGCATTTGCAGAAATTGATCATGTCTGCAACCTACCCAAGAAAGATTCCTTATAAAGTGCTAAGAGAAGGGGTTGAAACAGAAAAAACTTGCAATAGGTACACTAAAAATGCTGTTGGCCTGCAGAAAGGCTAGATGAGCAATTTCTACACAGAAAGTGTTGGAAGGAGACAAACTGTGGAAGATGATGTGTGTAGTTGTATCTGGTTAGGATTCATAGACATAAAGGACTGGCAAAATCTCTAACATTTCTAAATCAACTAGAAGTAGCACAGATCAGACCATTAAAATTGTAGCACAATACCTCAGAGGATACACCTGAAAGATAATCTTTTTGTATTAAAAACCCTTGTTTGAGATGCTACCGTAGCTGCTAAGTGCAGTTAACATCCCAAAGTACCTCTGCTTTTTCCTGAATGGGTTGATGATGGAGACATTTATGTTGGTGACAACTGTACATTTTCCTGTGACCTTAGCTGCATACAGAACGTTAACATACTAAGACTGTTTTTTTTCTGAGATAAGGAACAGATGGCTATGTTATGTTTAGGGATATAACTTTCTGTGTCCATTACAGTAAGTCTCTTTGGCAAAAAGGAAATCAACAGAGGTACCAGTTCAGGTTGTTATGAGGTATAGCTGTAGCATGATAAAAATCTAGAGTCTTGAATTCCTCTTCTTGTGAGTGATCTAGATTTACAGGGGTGTCCTGTAATGCTCGTAAATAAATCACTGGACCCAACTTGTCATGCCCAGAAGTGGCTGTGTTTCAAAACAACTGTAGTTTGTTGCAGCTGTGGTACCAGTATCTGTCATTTTTTCTGGAGTCATGTCAAAGCTTTGATTTGTGTGTCTTGCACACTCTTTTCAATCAAATGGCCATGTTTGCTGTAATGACCCTTATTTTTATCATAGACGGAATCATGGCAACATCATGTACGGATGCTTTAATGTGGTAGGTAACACTGCAACTGGCCAGTGCATCGGATGAGAGCAAATCAAAGCATTCCCTAAGTCATCTCCACTGGCTGTCACATCTGCTCAGAGGCACACACACTGCACATTTGGGTTGTACCGCTGCACCGCTGGCACAGACTGTGACCTGACTGCCCTGTCAGCACCTAATGATAGCTCTTCGTCACTTCCTGTCTTTGACTAGTGTCATGGTTTAAGTCCAGCCAGCAACCCAGAACCATGCAGCCACTTGCTCACTCCTCCCCCTTCCTCCCCCCACTCCCGGAGGGATGGGGAAGGGAATCAAAAGAATGTAACTCCCACAGGTTGAGATAAGAACAGTCCAGTAACTAAGGTATAACACAAAACCACTGCTGCTACCACCAAAAATAATAATGATAAGGGAAATAACAAGGGGAGAGAATACAACTGCTCACCACCTGCTGACCGATACCTAGCCTGACCTGAGCAGTGATCTAGCCCTTCCGGGTAACTGCTTCCAGTTTATATACTGGGCATGACGTGCTGTGGTAGGGAATACTCCTTTGGCTAGTTTGAGTCAGGTGTCCTGTCTCTGTTTTCTCCCAGCTTCCCCTCCTGCCTGGCAGAGGAGAGCATGAGACTGAGAAAGTCCTTGGTCAGAGTAAACATTACTGAGCAACAACTGAAAACATCAGTGTTATCAGCATTGTTCCCAGGCTGAAAGTCAAAAAACACAGCACTGCACCAGCTACTAAGAAGGAGAAAAATGACTGCTACTGCTGAACCCAGGACAACTAGCCAGATACCCACAGTTTCACTTACCAGTGCACACTCAACAATTAAAACATTTCTGACTGAAATAGCATTTTCCCCTTTCATGTCAGGTCAATCTGATATTGCATCACTGAAGTCAGTGAGTTTGCTACCTGAAGACTTCTATTAATTATGGCTTATTCACTCAGATTTCCCCCCCAAAAAAACCCTAATCCTTAACATTTTTCCCAGTAAATACTTGCAATTCTGTTTATTTCAGGCAGCTTGAACCAGCCCTGTTCTTTAGCTTGCAGAGGGATCAACCCAGGATCAGGGTTGATGCAAACCTTGAGAAAGATCTTAAATGCAAACTGCAGCAAAAACAAAGTAGTTTCAGAGTTCTTCACGTATTTTCCTTTTAGCTTGCTGAGGTGTCCTCAAAACACCTAGATAGGTATTTTTATAGTCCGAGTATCCTACTGGCTGCCAGTGTAAAAAGGTAGTATTTGTGGGATTCTATTATAGCACAATAAATCAAAAGGCATGTATATAGAGATCAATACGGCATTTAAATAATGGCATCATTATGTATTGTGTCTATGTCATGGTTTAAGCCCAGCTGTAACTCATGCAGTTTGATCACTCACCCCCCTCTCTTTCTTCCCCCCAGCTCCCGGGGGGATGGGGAGGAGAATTGAAAGAATGCAACTCCCACAGGTTGAGATAAGAACAGTCCAGTAACTAAGGTATAACACAAACCCACTACTGCTACCACCAATAATAATAATGAC
>CABHOG010000185.1:113363-123707 GCA_902168055.1 Aratinga solstitialis
ATAACCACCTCCAGGACCCCCATAACCACCTCCAGAACCCCATAACCACCTCCAGGACCCCCATAACCACCTCCAGAACCCCATAACCACCTCCAAGAGCCCCACAACCACCTCCAAAAGCCCCATAACCACCTCCAGGCCCCCTTGGGGGTCTCAGCGCCCCATTGATGCCCCCAGAGATCATCGAGAAGGTGCGGAAGCCGCCCCCCCTGTGCCGCCCGGCCGTGTCCGCGGACCAGGCCCCATTGGAGTGCATTCACCTGATGAAGCAGTGCTGGAGCGAGCAGCCCGAGCGCAGGCCCACCATCGACCAGGTCTTCGACCAGGTGGGGGCGATGTGGGGCGAGATGGGGGCCGTGTGGGGTGGTGGGGGCAGTTATGGGGCTATGGGACCAATATGGGGTTGGATGGGACCAATATGGGGTTGGATGGGACCAATAGGGGGTGATGGAGAAGTTATGGGGCTATGGGGGTAGTTAAGGGGCTACGGGACCAATATGGGGTTGGATGGGACCAATAGGGGGTGATGGAGAAGTTATGGGGCTACAGGACCAATATGGGGTTGGATGGGACCTATGTGGGGTGATGGAGAAGTTATGGGGCAATGGGGATAGTTATGGGGTTATGGGATCCATATGGGGTGGTGGGACCAATATGGTGGAGTAGGACTAATATGGGGTTGGATGGGACCAGTACGGGGTGATGGAGCAGTTATGGGGCTATGGGACCAGTATGGGGTGGTCGGACCTATATGGGGTGGTGGGAGAAGTTATGGGGCTACGGGGCTTGTATGGGGCAATCGGACCTCTATGGGGTTGAACAGGACTGGTCCCAGTGTGGGTCACGGTGTACCCAATGTCTCCATGGTTCTACCCATCCCATGTCCCACGGGTGCCTTCCATTGCCCCCCCCCACACACACATCCGGACCCCTCCCTCTCCGCCCCACATCTATGGGGCGGCCTCTTGGTCACGTGCCCACGGAGGTCACCAACGGGAGGTGGCTTTGTCGCTCAGTTCAAAAGCATCAACAAGGGCAGGAAGACCAACATCATCGACTCCATGCTGCGGATGCTGGAGCAGTATTCCAGCAACCTGGAAGACCTCATCCGGGAGCGCACCGAGGAGCTGGAGCTCGAGAAGCAGAAGACGGACAAGCTCCTCACCCAGATGCTGCCCCCGTGGGTCTATGGGTTCCTATGGGGGTCCTATGGGGCTGGCGGGGTCCCGTAGGGAACATGGGGAGGTGGTGGGATTCCGGAGGGAGCTATGGGAGTGGTTGGGGTTCATAGAGAGGTATGGGGCTGGTGGGACTCCGTAGGGAGATATGGGGGTGGTGGGAGCCCCATTGAGTCCCATTGAGCCCCATTGACTCCCATTGACCGCCGTTGACTCCCATTGACCCCCATTGAGCCCCATTGACTCCCATTGACCCCCATTGACTCCCATTGACTCCCATTGATCCCTATTGACTCCCATTGACCACCATTGACCCCCATTGATTCCCATTGACCCCCATTGACTCCCATTGACCCCCATTGACCCCCATTGATTCCCATTGATTCCCATTGACCCCCATTGACTCCCATTGACCCCCTATTGACTCCCCTTGACCCCCATTGCCTCCCATTGCCTCCCATTGACCCCATTGCCTCCTATTGCCCCCCACTGCCTCGCACTGACCCCCATTGGCCCCCATTGCCCCACGGCAGGTCGGTGGCCGAGGCGCTGAAGATGGGGACCCCGGTGGAGCCCGAGTACTTTGAGGAGGTGACGCTTTACTTCAGCGACATCGTGGGCTTCACCACCATCTCCGCCATGAGCGAGCCCATCGAGGTGGTCGATCTCCTCAACGACCTCTACACCCTCTTTGATGCCATCATTGGCTCCCATGATGTCTACAAGGTGATGGGGGACCCAAAGCTCCCTATGGAGTCCCAGCAGCCCCATAGCTCCCTAGGGAGTCCCATCAACTCCATATGTCCTTATGGAGTTCTACCAGTCCCATATCTCCCTATGGAGCCCCATATTTCTCCATGGAGTCCCTCCAGCTCCATATCTCGCTATGGACCTCCACCAGCTCCGTATGTACCTATGGAGTCCCACCAGCCCCATACCTCCCTACAGAGTCCCATATGTACTTATGGAGTCCCTCCAGCCCCAAATGTCCCTATGGATTCTCACCAGCTCTATATCTCTCCATGGAGTCCCTTACCTCCATATGGAGTCCCTTACCTCCATATGGAGTCCCACCAGCCCCATATCTCCCTATGGAGTCCCATACGGACTTATGGAGTTCCTCCAGCCCCATATGTCCCTATGGAGTCTCACCAGCCCCATATCTCTCTATGGAATCCCTTACCTCCATATGGAGTCCACCAGCCCCATAACTCCCTGTGGAGTCCCGTATGTCCCTATGGAGTCCCACCAGCCCCATATGTCCGTACGGAGCCCAACCAAAGCCCCCATCACCACCACAACGTGGTGGCCTCCAACCACCTCCACCCCCTCCCATAGAGTCCAGAAGCCCCACACCGGTGGCCTATGGACGTGTCCCGTGTCTCCTATAGGTGGAGACCATCGGCGATGCCTACATGGTGGCGTCGGGGCTGCCCAAGCGCAACGGGAACCGGCACGCCGGGGAGATCGCCAACATGGCCCTGGACATCCTCAGCTCCGTCGGCACCTTCAAGATGCGCCACATGCCCGAGGTGCCCGTGCGCATCCGCATCGGCCTCCACTCGGGTGAGGACGTGGCCAGGGTGGGGTGGGGTGGGGGGGTATGGGGGCGTCTTCCATTGGGTGTCATGCGTTGAAAGTCTTCCATTGGGTGTCTTCCATTGGGTGTATTCTGTTGGGTGTCTTCCATTGGGTATCTACTGTTGGGAGTCTTCCATTGGGTGTCATGCATTGGGAGTCTTCCATTGGGTGTCATGCATTGGGGGTCTTCCATTGGGTGTCTTCCACTGAGTGTCATGAGTTGAGAGTCTTCCATTGGGTGTCTTCCATTGGGCACTTTCCATTGGGTGTCTTCTGTTGGGCATCTTCCATTGGGTGTCATGTGTTGGGCGTCTTCCATTGTGTGTCTTCCGTTGGGCGCCTTCCTTTGGGTGTCATCTGTTGGGTATCAACCGTTGGGCATCATCCAGTGGCCATGACCCATTGGCCATTGACTACTGACTATGACCCATTGAACATCAGCCATTGACCATTGCCCACCACCCATTGACCATCACACATTACCCATTGACCATCACCCATTGCCCATCGACCATTGACCATCCCCCATTGCCCGTCGACCATTGCCCACTACCCACTGACTATTGACCATCACAGATTACCCATCACCCATTGCCTATCACACATTACCCATTGACCATTGACCATCACCAATTGGCCATCACCCATTGACTACTGACCATCTCCCATTGGCCATTAACCATTGGCCATTAACCATTGCCCATTACCCACTATTGTCCACCACCCATTGCCCATCACCCATTGACCATCACTCATTACCCATCACCCATTGCCCATTGTCCATCACCCATTGCCCATTGACCATTACCTATTGACTATTGTCCACCACCCATTATCCATCACCCATTGACCATCGACCATCACCCATTGCCCATCACCCATTGACCATCGACCATCACCCATTGCCCATCACCCACTGACCATTGCCCATCACCCATTGACCATTGACCATCACCCATTGTCCATCACCCATTGACCATTGACCATCACCCATTGTCCATCACCCATTGACCATTGACCATCACCCATTGACTATTGTCCACCACCCATTACCCATTGACCATTGACCATCACCCATTGACCATCACTCATTACCCATCACCCATTGACCATTGTCCATTACCCACCCCCCATTGCCCAATGACCACCCCCCATTGCCCACCCCATAGGCCCCTGCGTCGCCGGCGTCGTGGGCCTCACCATGCCCCGCTACTGCCTCTTTGGGGACACGGTCAACACGGCGTCACGCATGGAGTCCACCGGCCTCCGTGAGTGCCCCACCTGCCTGGCCCTGCCCCATAGACCCCAACGGGGACCCAAAGGGGAGGTGGGGATGTGGGGTGATGGGCCCCACAGTGACGTCGGTGTCCCCACAGCCTATCGGATCCACGTCAATGCCCGCACCGTGGCCATCCTGCAGGCGCTGAAGGAGGGCTTCAAGCTGGACATCAGGGGCAAGACCGAGCTCAAGGTGAGCCCCAAGGGCCCCCCAAGTGCCCCATAAGTGGCCCCATTGCTCCTTCGTTGGAGCCTATCAGCTCTTCATGGAGCTCATTGAGTCCTTATAGCCCCATTGAGTCCTTATAGCCCCATTGAATCCTTATTGCCCCCACTGCCTCCTATTGCCCCATTGAGTCCTTATTGCTCCCATTGAGTCCTTATTGCCCCCATTGCCTCCTATTGCCCCACTGAGTTCTTGTTGCCCCATTGAGTTCTTATTGCACCCTGTGAGTCCTTATTGCCCCCATTGAGTCCTTATAGCCCCATTGAGTCCTTATTGCCCCCATTGCCTCCTATTGCCCCATTGAGTTCTTACTGCCCCATTGAGTTCAATTGCACCCTGTGAGTCCTTATTGCCCCCATTGCCTCCTATAGCCCCACTGAGTCCTTATTGCCCCCTTATTGCCTCATTGACCCCTATTGCTCCCATTGACTTCTTATTGCCCCATTGAGTCCTCATTGCCCCCTTATTGCCCCATTGAGTCCTCATTGCCCCCTTATTGCCTCATTGAGTCCTCATTGCCCCATTGACCCCTATTGGCCCCATTGAGCCCTTATTGACCCCATAGAGTCCTTATTGCCCCATTGACCCCCTATCGCCGCATTGACCCCCTATTGCCCCCTTGCCCTCTATTGCTCCAATTGAGTCCTTATTGCCCCCATTGAGTCCTTATTGCCCCCATTGCCCTCTATTGCCCCCACTGAGTCCTTATTGCCCCCCCCGCCGCAGGGGAAGGGTGTGGAGGACACCTATTGGCTGGTGGGGCGCGAGGGCTTCACCAAACCCATCCCCACCCCCCCCGACCTCCTGCCTGGGTGAGACCAACGTTGGGGTCCCTATGGGGGGGGATATGGGGGTCTATGGGGGGGATATGGGGGGGTCTGTGGGGGGAGATTGGGGTCTATGGGGGGGAATATCGGGGTCTATGGGGGGAAATGGGGGTCTATGGGGTGGATAAGGGGGTCTGTGGGGTGGATATGGGGGGTCTATGGGGGGACATTGGTGCCCATGGAGTGGCTATTGGGGTTCCTGTAGGGATATAGGGGTCTATGGGGCGGTTTGGGGGTCTATGGGAGGTCATGGGGGGGGGGGTCTATGGGGGGGATATGGGGGTCTATGGGGCTCAATGTGGGGGTCAGGGCYCCCCCCCMTAGATCCCCATTGCCCCCCCCCCCCCCAGCGCCAGCAACCACGGGATCAGCCTGGACGAGATCCCGGCCGAGAGGAGGAGGAAGCTGGAGAAGGCGCGGCCGGGGCAGGTGCCCAAATAAGGCAGGTGAGGCCACGCCCCCTCCCCTCCCATTTGGCTCCGCTCCTCCCGTTGGCCACGCCCCCTCCATTAGGCTCCGCCCCTTCCCAGCGTCTCTGCCCCTTCAGTAGGCTCCGCCCCCTCCCAGTGGCTCCGCCCCCTCCCATTGGCTCCGCCCCTTCCATTATGCTCCGCCCCCTCCGGCAGCCCATAGAGCGCTCGGGCTCCTTGGAGGACTTACGGAGTCCTCCAAGACCATAGAGAGCTGCGCCAAGGTGGCCGCGCTGCCACAGCGCGGCGCTCTGCTCTATGGGGGTGGAGTCCTCCCAGGCCATAGAGAAGTGGGGCTAGAGCAACTCCCCCCATGCTCTTCTCTATGGTAATTGGGTATGGAGTCCTCCAGAGCCATAGAGATCTGCGCCAGTGCAGCCGCTCTATCCCACTACAGCGCCCTTCTCTATGGTTGCAGGGGTTTGAGACCTCCAAGACCATAGAGAGCTGCCCTAAGGAGGCCACTCTATCCCACCATGGTGCCCTTCTCTATGGTAATAGGGAATGGAGTCCTCCAAGACCATAGAGATGGCCCCGAAGTGGCCACTCTGCCCTGCCAGGGTGCCCATCTCTATGGTCACAAGGCATGGAGTCCTCCAAGGTCATAGAGATCCGCTCCCCAAGGCCACTCTGTCGCCATTCTCTATGGCCGCAGGCTGTGGAGTCCTCCAGACCATGGGGACCTGCCCCTAGGCAGTCACTCTATCCCACCTTGGTGCCTTTCTCTATGGCCATAGGGCGTAGAGTCCTCCAAGACCATAGAGATCTGCTCCAGGATGACCACTCTATCCCAACACACACACACACACACACACACACACACACACACACACAGCCCTTCTCTATGGCCATAAGGTGTAGAGTCCTCCAAGACCATAGAGATCTGCTCCAGGATGACCACTCTATACAGAGCCCGGCCATAGGGTGTAGAGTCCTCCAAGACCATAGAGATTGTTCCAAGGCCAGTCTGTTCCACCACAGCGCCCTCTCTATGGTCATAGGGTGTAGAGTCCTCCAAGACCATAGAGATCTGCTCCAGGATGACCACCCTATCCCAACACACAGCCCTTCTCTATGGCCATAGGGTGTAGAGTCCTCCAAGACCATAGAGATCTGCTCCAGGATGACCACCCTATCCCAACACAGAGCCCATCTCTATGGCCATAGGGTGTAGAGTCCTCCAAGATCATAGAGATCTGGGCCTAGAGCAGCCCCACACCCCCCCCCCCCCCCCCCCCCCCCCCCCCCCCGGGGCCGCTCTATGCCCCCCCATCCCATAGACAACGACGCAGAGCGCCCTCCCCCCTCCCCGCAGGGCATGACGGGACAGCAAACGCGACGCTCTGATTGGTCCTCCCGCTGACGTCACCGGAAGGCGACGCATGGCGGCGCGCGGCGAGCGCACTGGCGGCGGCCATGTTGGATCGGCGGCGGATGGCGGCGGCCATGTTGGGCGGCCGCTCTTAAAGGGGCAACGGCGCCTTTACCCCTATGTGGTGGTCCCCCCCCCCCCATTTAAAGGGCCCCCGTCCGTGTGTGGTGTCCGTCCGTGTCCCGTTGGGAATGCGGCGGCCGTTTCGTGCTGGAGCTCAGGAATCCTCACCCATAGACGCAAAGAATTCACCCAAATCCCTTTATTTGTCGCCTGGTGGGGGGGGGGTTTGCCCTAAAACCGCCGTTTTGGACCCAAAAAAGGGGCTCTCAGCGGCGCCATCCTGGGGATGATGTCATCTCGGGGGGTGACGTCATCGGGGGGTGACGTCATCTCACACCGTCCACTTGAGGCAGCTGTGGGGGGATGGGGGAGGGGTCTTGGGTCAGCGCATGCCATGGTCATGGGTGTCCATAGGGCCCCATAGTGCGTTATCCCGTGTTATCCCATGTTATCCCATGTGTTACTCTCATGTTATCCGGTGCTATTCCATGTGTTGTTCTCATGTTATCCCGTGTTATCCCATGTTATTCCATGTGTTACTCTCATGTTATCCCATGCTATTCCATGTGTTGTTCTCATGTTATCCCATGTTATTCCATGTGTTGCTCTCGTTATCCCATGTTATCCCATGTTATTCCATGTGTTGTTCTTATGTTATCCCGTGTTATCCCATGCTATTCCATGTGTTACTCTCATGTTAGCCCATGTTATTCCATGTGTTACTCTCATGTTAGCCCATGGTATTCCATGTGTTACTCTCATGTTAGCCCACGGTATCCTATGCGTTATTCCCATGTGTTATCCCCATGTCATTCTCACGTCACCCCATATGTTATCCCACGTGTCATTCCTGTTACCCCATGTTATCCTATGTCATTCCCATGTGTTATCCCACATTATCCCACGTGTCATTCCCACGTCATTCCCATGTTATCTCATGTTATCCCATGTCATTCCCATGTGTTACCCCATGTGTTACCCCATGTTATCCCGTGTCCCTCCCATGTTATCCCATGCCATTCCCATGTGTTACCCCACGTGTTATCCCATGTTATCCCGTGTCCCTCCCACGTTACCCCATGTGTCACCCGTGCTCACCGCGTGTCGTGGTGCGTGCCGAGGCAGCGGCTGCAGCAGAAGCGGGCGCCGCAGCTCACGCAGGTGTAGGCCGAGGGGAAGCCGCAGACGCTGCAGAAGTGGCGCTGGGGGCGGCGCGAGGGCCCTGCGCAGGCGGAGACGTAATTGGGGCCCTCGGAGGCGCTCAGGTTCTGGGGGGGGAGCGAAAGGGGGGAAATGGAACAAAATGAGCCCAAAATGAGCCCAAAATGGGCCCAAAATGTGAGAAAATGGACAAAAATGAGCCCAAAATGGACTAAAATGGACCAAAATGAGCCCAAAATGGGCCAAAATGTGAGAAAATGGACAAAAATGAGCCCAAAATGGACTAAAATGGACCAAAATGAGCCCAAAATGGACCAAAATGAGCCCAAAAGGGAGCAAAATGGACCAAAATGAGCCCAAAATGGACCAAAATGAGCCCAAAACGAACCAAAATGAGCTGAAAATGGGCCAAAATGAGCTGAAAATGGGCCAAAATGGGAGAAAATGGACCAAAATGAGCTCAAAATGGACCAAAACGGGAGAAAATGGGCCCAAAAGGGGCAAAAAGAGCCCAAAATGGACCAAAATGGGCCAAAATGAGCCCAAAAGGGGGCAAAATGGGTCAAAATGAGCCCAAAATGGACCCACAATGGGAGAAAATGGGCCCAAAAGGGGGCAAAATGAGCCCAAAATGGAAGAAAATGGGCCAAAATGAGCCCAAAATGTACAAAAATGAGACCAAAGTGGGAGAAAATGGACCAAAATGAGCCCAAAATGGACCAAAATGGAAGAAAATGGGCCAAAATGAGCAAAAATGAGCCCAAAAGGGGACAAAATGAGCCCAAAATGGACCAAAATGAGCCCAAATGGACCAAAAGGGGCCAAAAAGGGAGAAAATGGGCCAAAATGAGTCCAAAAGGGGGCAAAATGGACCAAAAGGGGTCAAAATGAGCCCAAAATGGGAGAAAATGGGCCAAAGTGAGCCCCAAATGGACCAAAATGAGCCCAAAATGGACCAAAAGGGGAGAAAATGGCCCAAAATAGACCAAAGGGGCCAAAATGAGCCCAAAATGGACCCAAAAGAGACCCAACCCAGACTCAAATGGACCTAAATCAGCTCCAAACAGCACCAAGAAACCCCCAACAGACCCAAACCACCCCAAAATAGCCCCAAATCAGCCCCAATGTGTCCCCAAGAGACTCAGAGCCCCCCTTTGACCCCCCTATAGCCCCCCCATAGCCTTTTGGACCCCCACTGACTCCCTATAACCCCATAGGCCCTCTATAGACCCCCTATAGACCCCCCATGGCCCCCTATATACCCCCCTAAAAACCCCTTACAGACCCCCCTATAGCCCCTATGGCCCCCTACAGACCCCCCTATAGCCCCTACAGCTCCTATAGACCCCCCTATAGCCCCTATGGCTCCTATAAACCTCCTATAGACACCCCCCATACTCCCCATATAGCCCTTATAGCCACCTCTATACAGCCCATATAACCCCTATAGACACCCCCATAAAGCCAATATAGCCCCTATAGACTATAGATAGAGCCCATATAGCCTCTATAGACCCACTATAGAGCCCATATAGCCCCTATAGACCCCGTATAGAACCCATATAGCCCCTACAGACACCCCTATAGAGCCCATAGAGCCCCTATAGAACCCATATAGCCTCTATACACTCCCTATAGAACCCATATAGCCCCTATAGCCACCACTATAGAGCACATATAGCCCCTACAAACCCCCTATAGAGCCCATATAGCCCCTATAGACCCCCTATAGAGCCCATATAACCCCTATAGGCACCCCTATAGAGCCCATATAGCCCCTATAGACCCCCTATAGCCCCCCCACCTGCTCCTCCAGCAGCGCCTGGAAGTTCTTGCGGAAGCGGAGCTTGAAGTGGTCTCCCCGCGTCTTCTTCTTCTTCTTCCCTAGGGAATGGGGCCCCTCGGGATGTATGGGGATCCATAGGGATGTATAGGGATGTAGAAGGCCCATAGGGATGCGTAGGGACCATAGGGATCCATAGGGATATATAGGGATGCAGAGGGACCATAGGGATGCGTAGGGATGCATAGCAACCATAGAGATGCATAGGGATGCATAGGGACCATAGGGATGCGCAGGGATGCATAGGGACCATAGGGATGCATAGGGACCATAAGGATGCATAACAACCATAGAGATGCATAGGGATGCATAGAGACCATAGGGATGCGTAGGGATGCATAGGGA
>CABHOG010000186.1:79569-91792 GCA_902168055.1 Aratinga solstitialis
TTTAGCCTCACCTGAGTAGTGAGCAGAAGGCTTCATAGGCTGCTGAGGGGGTTAACAAAGGACACCTGTGCRTTGACATGGAGAGGAAGTGTCCTGAGCTGCAACCAATCATTAAGCTGTTGCTAACACTCGATCAAGAGGCATTAACCAATCAGATGTTATCGAATGTTCTAGTAGCTTGAAACTTTCTATAAAAGGCGACACTTGTGTTACAATAAATTGGCAATGCTTGCTCACATTAGTTGTTGTAGTGTTGTCCATGATCTTCTGCAAGTGGTGCTTGAACAGGGACTCCTCACCCCGCGATTGAGAGCTGCTGGTTGGTGTGGATCAACTCGACGGGGAAAGGGGTGGAAGGCCGGCCGAAATATAGCCAGCGAGCGAGAGGCCGCTGATGTAGAGAAAGGGACGCGTCCCCCGAAAAGATGTCTTTGGAAAAGATCCACTTGAAACAGGCAAGTGGCGGTCGGGGAGGAATGGGGGCTACACTAAGAAAGGAAGTGGTAGCTGTCCTTCATCTCCTCCAACATATCCTCTCTGAGAGAGGGATTAAATATGAAGAGGACACCCTTAAAGGGTTGCTGCAATGGAGCACAGATAAAGGGCTGCTAGACAGCGTGGGCACTGCTTTTGAGCTCACCACGTGGGAGGCCATAGGGGTGCGGCTGTGGGACACTGTTAGTGATGGTGGCAAGGCTGGGAAGGAGGTGCAGAAGTATTCCACCCTCTGGAAACTTATCCGTGAGACTTTAAAAGCAATGAAGTCAGAGCGGGCTGCAGCAGCGGCTGCCGCGAATGCTCTTTCCCCTTCTGTGCCGTTACAAAGTAACGAGCCTCTGGCTCTGCCCGCTGCCGCCAGCGCCAGTCCGTTTGGGAGTCCCTTTGAGCACCGTCTTCCCGCCCCCGGACATCGAAAGCTCGCTAGAACTACCAAAAGTGCCTTTCACCACCCGTCGCCGGATAAGGGAAAAACCATAAGGGGGAGTGAGACTGTTGCGGACGCTGCAACTAGCGAAGTTAAGGAGGAACAGGCCGACCGGGAAGGCGCGGGCTGCTGCTGGTCGGGGGAGCCTGTTTACTCCTCCCTTCCGTCCTCCGAACCCTCCCCTAAAACTTCCAGCGCAACCACCCCGGTGGGAGAAACCCCTAGGGAACCTAAGGAGGAGATCGGACGAGAGTACTGTTGCAGGAGGTGACTGAAAAGCTGAATACTTCTGGGCCGAAGGCGGAGCCTACCCTAAGCCGCACTCTGCCTATAGAGACAGGCCACGCCTCCGACTCGGCGTCGAACCTTTTTAACCCCTTGCCGCGGGATCCGCAGGATGTTTCTCGAAGGTGGAAGGGGATGGTAGCCATTAAGATTTGTGCCTGCGTGTGTAAGCAGTTGGTCTTAACAGAACTATGTTACCTGAAATGTGCCTTTAGAGTTCTTTGTAATGCTGGCTTGTCATCTGTACACTGTCTTGGAAGGGTTTTTCTCCTCCCCGTAAATCTGAATGTCTAATGACTTAATCAGTCTTGATTGTATCATGTCTATCAAAATCTGTATTCATTTTTTTCAGTAAGTAACTTGCCCTCTCCAGTGCGCGCACACTGAAGTTTGTGTGTGTGGTCCTGCTTCAGTGTTGAGGCACTGATCATCTAAGTTTCTGCACAGTTTGCATTCTAAAGGCACAATTGGGTATAACTGCTTGTAGTGGTAGATATTTTGCTGCTGGCTTGATCTGGGCATGCAGTGACCTAAAGATCTGAACTTACCTGCATAGATGCTAGGAATACTCTTACACAGCAGCAGAACTTGTGAAGCATGGAATTTGTGTGCTGAATTGGTATTACTACATAAATCTTTTTTATACCCAACTTGTTAAATGTTAGTTATTGAGTTGTGCCAGCATCTTAGTTATTCCTGTTATAGTGGTAGCTCTGCAATGTTTACTCAAGGAATTACTGAATAAGCCACAACAACTTTTCAGTAAGTTCTTGGTTCTCTCGCAAAAACTAGAATGTTGTATGTATAAAAATGGTGGACTTTTCTTAGAGCTTTACACGGGGTAAGGACTTTGCATTTTCTGTACACACTTGAAACTGAATTTGAAAAACTGTTGGCTTCAAATAATCTTTTTAAATGCAAGCTATTTAATGTACCCTTTGCAGGTTTTGAATCTCAAAACTTTTTTCCACTGGTCAGTACATTGGCCAGATGTCTTTTCTCATTCAACTGTGTATGCCCCATCTTCTGACTATTGCGGTGTAAACAATTCAGTAAGTAAAAGTACAAAATTTGGAGCATATGGGTTTACCCATAACCCCAATGACGGCACCCCTCTGATATGGAACAATGATACCGCCAAAGCCTTGCCGCCTAACATCTTTTTAATTTGTGGAGATCGTGCCTGGCAAGGCATTCCGAAAAATATTATTGGGGGCCCATGTTATTTAGGCGCATCAACTATTTTCGTACCAAGGTTTGCCGAATTGCGCAATCTCAGCCATAGCCTGACACGGAGATCCAGATGAGCAGTAGGGCTCACCCCTGACTGCAACGATAATGTTCAGTTACTGAGCAGAGCTGCCCGAGTAGCCCTATCAATATTTTTCCCTGGAGCTGCTGCCGGAAATGCTCTAAGGACAGTGGCCCAGTTGGCCTGTTGGGCTGAAAAGCAGGCCAACGCGACCACTGCTGTGCTAGAAGAATTATTAATGGATCAGAATAGCTTGAGACGTGCTTTGCTGCAGAATCGTGCAGCCATTGATTTTTTACTGTTAGCGCAGGGTCACGGCTGTACTGATTTTGAAGGGATGTGCTGTATGAATTTATCGGATCATAGTGAGAGCATTCATAAACAATTACAATATTTAAGGGAACACACTCAAAAGATTCAACAGAGTGTTAGTCCCTTCAATATATAGTCACGAAAGGTATTTGGAAACTGGGGGTTGAACTCATGGCTTCAAGGATGGATTATCATAGGTTGCAAAATTGTAGTTATGATTGTTGTGTTGATTATATGTGGGGTTATATTTAATTGTGTTAAAAAATCATTAGTTAAAGTCATCTGACATGTCTGGATTGCTCAAAAACAAAAAGAGGGAATTGTGGAAGGGTTCCTTGTTGAGCAATCCAGCCTTTGATTTAGCCTCACCTGAGTAGTGAGCAGAAGGCTTCATAGGCTGCTGAGGGGGTTAACAAAGGACACCTGTGCGTTGACATGGAGAGGAAGTGTCCTGAGCTGCAACCAATCATTAAGCTGTTGCTAACACTCGACCAAGAGGCATTAACCAATCAGATGTTATCGAATGTTCTAGTAGCTTGAAACTTTCTATAAAAGGCGACACTTGTGCTACAATAAATTGGCAATGCTTGCTCACATTGGTTGTTGTAGTGTTGTCCATGATCTCCTGCATACAGGTGGTGTTAGACACAAAATCACAGTTTCTA
Organism: Aratinga solstitialis; assembly: GCA_902168055.1. Taxonomy (NCBI): domain Eukaryota; kingdom Metazoa; phylum Chordata; class Aves; order Psittaciformes; family Psittacidae; genus Aratinga; species Aratinga solstitialis. The sequence goes on from CABHOG010000186.1 coordinate 83,009, forward strand.
ATAAGAGCTACTTTACAAGGACACATATTCAGGCTGTTACTTTTCAATTGCTCCCAAGTGATGTTTTGCAGTCATTTGTTTCTCTCTTCCTCTATCTCCTTCTGCTCAGGATATTCACRGTCAGCTCCTGTAGCTGAGGCATTGGGTTTTTCCCCTCATCTATCCAGCTCATGGTGAGGCTTGAGAAACTTTGCAGGCAGCTGCCATGGACCTGTGGGTAGGGGGACACAAATATACCCCTTCCCCAGGGTTATCAGTTCTTGAGAAGTAAGACAAGCTAAAGTGTTTCCTTAAAGCAAAGGCATTCTGATGAAACAGGAATGTGAAGCAGCTGCAGAAGTAAACTGCACAGTGTTAACAGTCAAGGAGTTTGCTGTGTCATTGCCCATTTCTTTTTTCTTTCTCTGCCACCCTGCTGCTGCTTGGGTGGCRGCTGGTAAAGCTTGTGGTTGCACTACCCCTCTCACTTTTTCAGTTAGCAGTTCTTATTTCAACCCATTGGTTCTTCCAAGTCTTGGATTCACCCCCAGGTTACTTAAAACACACTAAGCAGGACTTCTCCTCTCTGCCCAGTGTGCTGCAGGCCTCTTTAACCCTTATCTGTGGTGTCTCTACAAACTGCTCTGATATTCCAGTAGATCGAGAGGTGTTTTTACTCTAGCACATAACTTTTTTATGTTGCAACCTCTGCTTTGGGCGGTTACAAACGCCCATCTGCTTGGCAGTAGCCATAAATACCTGCCTGCTCAACAGCAGCTCTGTATTAACCCTTTCTTCTCTGAAATGTTAATCTGTTACACATTTAAAACTTTTACATGAATCCAATAACAAAAAAATACACAGAACAGTGTCTGCCCTCAACACACATACGCACACATACATACACATGGGATCCCATAAACAGATTTCACACAAATACAAAATTTAAAACACAAAATGTAGACAAAATGTGGTGCAATGACCCTGTGAAGACAAATTCAAGAAACCAGCTCCAAACAGTGTCATCACAATGTAAGGTGGCAGGCTCAATCTCAGCGGGCGTCCCCACAGAGGCTCTGCCTCCCTCACGTTGTATGAGGCTTGGGCTTCTCAACTGACCAAAATGCACAGTCATTCCGATGCAGGTGGCCAGCCTACATCGGAAGAAGTGGCCAGCAATATCTATAAAGGTCTGCAAGGGTCGGTAGAAACATAAACATACTTATATTTGTTAACTTTTCGGTGCATGAATATCACAGAGAGACTATAAGCACACAATACATCTGCATCCCCCACCCATGTTACTTTTCCCTTTAGAGCTGCCCATTTATCATGAGGATCTGGGGGATATAAATCAGGCTTCTTTTCCGGATCAACAGGTACTGGGTCAAAAGGATTATCCAGGTCAGCATCAGAATTATCAGGAGTCAAAAACTCAGGAGTAGCAGCAGCAGTCTGATGAACGTGCACAGGCTCCTCATAAATGTCGTCTGGAGTTTCAGCATTATCAAGTTTCGGAGTAATGTTAGGTTTGCTCATCAGAGTTGTTATCATCTTAGAGGAGATACGGGGACCCAGAATCGTTAAGCGATGTTCAGAGGGATTTTTAAAAGGGGGTGGCAATTTTATTGCCACTGCAGGGGCTGGGGCAGCCGGTGGAAGAGGTGGTGGTGCGGGGGGTGATTGCTCCAGCATGGCAGGCATTGCCATTGGCTCACAATCACTGTGAGATGGAGACAGAGCAGCAGTTGCAGAGGCAACAGCAACACGCTTGCTCTTCATAGAGTGTAATGTCTTTCAAATTAATTTCCACAAAGTGGCATATTTGTGAGCCAGTTTTCTTGCCTGCCCACCATCACTAACAGTGTCCCATAACTGCACCCCTATGGCCTCCAATGTGGACAGTTCAAAGGCAGTTCTTATTCTCTCTATTAGTCCTTTTTCTTTGCTCCAGAGCAACAACCCTTTAAGGGTGGCTTCCTTATAGTTAATTCCTCTCTTAGAGAGAATATGTTGGAGGAGATTCAACACGGCTACTTCCTCTTTCGTTAACGTAGCCCCCATTCCTCCCTGACCACCACTTGCCACTTGCCTGTGGAGTGGACCCTGGGTCTTGATCCCACATGTGCGCTTCCTTCTGCCTTGGCGATTCGCGCTTTCACCGGATTAACTTTCGGTCAGCTTCCCACCCATCACATCTGCTCTCGATCTTCGCCGCGACAGCACTCAAAAGCAGATCTGAAGGTCCCTGTTTGGGCGCCACTTGCGGGGGATTAAGGACAGCATGATAGACCAATGTGATCAAAAGGCTGACAACTTTATTAGCTCTCACAAGCAGCTTTTATAGAGCGTTAAGACATGGTTGGCAAGGTATGATTGGTCAGTGTTCCTTAGCTGAGTGTTAGTAGCAACTTAACAATTGGTTAACTATAATAGCATACATTCCAAGGTTGCAGTTATCAGTTCCTCCCTGAACATCCTGATTTCGTAGTCTCTTCTTCCAACTCCCTCAAACTTTCGCACGTACGCGTCTTCTAGTAACCTTCAGCCAAGGCCTCAAAGCCTTAGGTTCACTACTTCACTAATGTCAAGTAACTGTCTGGATTGCTCACGTGGCCATTCTCAGCCAAATAACTCTCCACACACAACAGTGCGCCAGCGGCAATATCGCACCAAATGAGACTCCCTGATTCCCATCTATAAGCTGATCCGCAGACTGGAGAGCCAAGTAGTGATCAGTAGGACCCGCTCACCCTTTAATAGCCCCATAAGGCCAGTGCGAAAGTCTTATAGGAAGTGGAGACTAACAGTAGACTATCGTGGCCTGAATGAGGTCACACCACCCTTGAGTGCTGCCGTACCAGATATGCTAGAACTTCAGTATGAACTGGAGTCAAAGGCAGCCAACTGGGACGTCACAATAGATATTGCCAATGCATTTTTCTCAATTCCTTTGGCAGCAGAGTGCAGGCCACAGTTTGCTTTTACTTGGAGGGGGGTTCAGTACACTTGGAACTGACTGCCCCAGGGGTGGAAACGACTGCCCTACCATCTGCCATGGACTGATCCAGACTGCACTGGAACAGGGGCAAGCTCCAGAACACCTTCAATACATTGATGACATTACTGTGTGGGGAGATACAGCAGAAGAAGTTTTTGAGAAAGGGAGGAAAATAATCCAAATCCTGCTGGAAGCTGGTTTTGCCATAAAACTGAGTAAGGTCAAGGGACCTGCACAGGAGATTCAATTTTTGGGAATAAAATGGCAAGATGGACGTTGCCAGATCCCCACACAGATGTGATCAACAAGATAACAGCAATGTTGCCACCAACTGTTATGAAAGAAACACAAGCTTTCTCAGGTGCTGTGGGGTTCTGGAGGATGCACATCCCGAATTACAGTTTGATTGTAAGCCCTCTCTATCATGTGACCTGGAAGAAGAATGATTTTAAATGGGGCCCTGAGCATCAACAAGCCTTTGAGCAAATTAAACGAGAGATAGTTCATGCAGTAGCCCTTGGGCCAGTCCAGAGTGGGCAAGATGTATACCTCAAGGGGATTTGATTTTAGGGGAAAACAGCCAATGAACTCAATTGTATGTTGTTGCCTGCTATTTAATACTTTTATAGCCCACCAACTAGATGCCTTCAGGTCACCAGCGACTGGCCCTGACTTCCCTCCAACCATCATCCGAACAAAGAATGAACTTTGATGAAACCAGACGGGTTCTGTGGTAAAGGAACAATCAGCACCAGCAGGCAAAGATCCAGCACTGCACACAGCCCCTCCTGCTCTAAAATAATGTTACAGGAGATGGAGCCCGACATCGTTGACCAGGTGGACTTAGCAGCTTTATGGGGATTGTTCCATGCACTAAAGAATGATATCTCTCCCTCTGTGTGTGCATGTGTATGTATATATATATGTATATATATGAGATAGGAGTGATGGTATATTGAAAATGTGGCATCTGAGCATGATGTGAATGGTATGGACTAAGGGGTGGATACTGTCCTGGGTTGAGCAGCAGCAGTCATTTTTCTCCTTCTTGGTAGCTGGTGCAGCGCTGTGTTTTTGACTTTTGGCCTGGGAACAGCGCTGGTAACACCGATGTTTTTAGCTGCTGCTTAGTAATATTTAGTCTGACCAAGGACTTTCTGAGTCTCATGCTCTGCCAGGGAGGAGGGGAAGCCAGGAGGAAGCAGAGACAGGATACCTGACCCAAACTAGCCAAAGAGGTATTCCATGCCACAGCATGTAAAAACTGGGGATAGGAACCCGGAAGAGTTAGTTAACAATTCGGTCGGGTTTTGAGCGGTTGTATTCTCTCCCCTTGTATTTCCCTTGTCATTATTATTATTGGTGGCAACAGCAGTGATTTGTGTTAGACCTCAGTTACTGGACTGTTCTTATCTCAACCCGTGGGAGGTACATTCTTTCGATTCTCCTCTCCATTCCTCCGGGAGCTGGAGGGGGGGGGGGGGGAGGACAGGGAGGGGAGACTGCAGAGACTGTGTGTTTTTTCTGAGTTACAGCTGGGTTTAAACCATGACAGGTGTCTTGTCTCTGCTTCCTCCCGGCTTCCCCTCCTCCCTGGCAGAATATGAGAGTCAGAAAGTCCTTGGTCAGTCTAAACATTACTGAGCAACAACTAAAAACATCAGTGCTATCAGCACTGTTCCCAGGCTGAAATTCAAAACACAGCACTGCACCAGCTACTAAGGAGGAGAAAAATGACTGCTACTGCTGAACCCAGGACAGTATCCACCCCTTATTCTGTACAATTCATGTCATGCTCAGATCCCACATTTTCAATATACCATCACTCTTATCTCATATATATACGTATCTATACATACACAGAGAGAGAGAGAGAGATCATTCCTTAGTGCATGGACCAATCCCTATAAAGCTGCTGAGTCCATCCGGTCCATGATATCAGGCTCCATCTCCTGTAACAGTCTTTCAGAGCAGGAGAGACTGTGTGCAGTGTTCACACTCATGAATAACCTGGGCAATAGTGTCCATTGCTAAGTCCACCCCTCAATCACGAGCCCATCTGTATGTTGCATCTCTGCCCTGATGGCCTGAGGTGTCATGGGCCCACCAGGCTCAAAATAATTCATCCACCCCTTCAGCAGTTTCTGCAACTTTTCATTGGGGACTCCATACAGCTGCTTTCCGTCCCTGATGTTTCCAAAGCACTGGAGCAGCCCAGTGGACTAGATACCCATACAGTCCCACACACCCTGCCACTCATGACTGTCTAGCCTCAGGGAAAATCTCTTGGTCCTCCTAAATCATCGTCTGGCCCAAACACAACTCTGCTTAACTCTGGGGACCAGACAAAATGGTTGTGGGTAAAACACACTCTGTATGCGTGCCAACATGGTGATCCCCATCATAATCAGCAGGCAGGTCTCAAGAGTACCCAAAGGCCATTCAAAACCTTCAGAACTCTCTAATTGCACTGCTGTACTTGTCACTGGGGCTGGTGTAGCTGCTGTGCTTGGAGCTGTAGTAGCTGCGCTGTCTGTTGCAATCAGAGTTTGAGTAGCTGCTGTACTTGTTGCTGGGGTTGGTGTAGCTGCTGTGCTTGGAGTTGGAGTGGCTGCGTTATCTATTGCAGTCAGAGTTTGAGTAGCTGCTGTACTTGTCACTAGGGTGTGTTGAAATGTCTCCCTCATAGACTGACCACCTGAGAGGGGAAAAAAGATGTGCAATTGCTAAACACTTCCATTATATACCTCCCAAATACAGAGGTGGTGACCGCACTGTGAACGCAAGCCAGATCAGTTTCATGATCAATGAGTCTATTGTATTACAAGTCATTACCATAAAGTACAGTGAAACAAGAACCTTAGCCCAAGCCCCCCATCTGATAAACACTAAGACAGCAAATACCAGCTGTAAGTAAGGTACGACATGCTGAAACTGTGATATCAAGAGCAACAACTTTGAGAGCCAATAAATATGATGATAAGGGAAATAACAAGGGAAGAGAATACAAACACTCACCACCCGCCGACCAATACCCAGGCTGACCCGAGCAGTGATCTAGCCCTTCTGGGTAACTGCCCCCACTTTATATATTGGGCATGATGTGCTGTGGTATGGAATACCTCTTTGGCTAGCTTGGGTCAGGTGTCCTGTCTCTGCTTCCTCCTGACTTCCCTTCCTCCCTGGCAGAGCATGAGACTCAGGAAGTCCTTGGTCAGACTAAACATTACTGAGCAGCAACTAAAAACATTGGTGCTATCAGCGCTGTTCCCAGGCTGAAAGTCAAAAAACACAGCACTGCACCAGCTACTAAGACATAAAGAGGTGGAATCAATAAGCAATAGTAAAAGGTATTGCAGAGGAGGCAGGCTCCAGGGCTGTTCTCTGAGCACTTCGTCCTGCTCCCACTAAAATCAAAAGGAGTTTTGGAGTTGGCTGCAATGGGAACAGGAACAGTCCTTAAGGCACTAATTAGTACAGCTGGCTGAATAATGCATAATGAGCAGTTCATTCAGCTAATTCAATCTCTTTTTCTATTAATGAATTGCCCGTGAACCAGTCCGATTTTCTCATTTTGGCTATCATTCAGAAGTTATTTGTGTGTTTCTTCAGGAAATTATTCCCAGTGTGCAATTCCAATGCACAACATGTAAATAGCTGAAGCTTGCACAGAAGTATTTAAAGCGTGGGGCTATCAGGTGGGGCAGAGGACATTATCTCTCTTGCCCAAGCTGGTATTTCTTTAACCAACTGTAGCATAAATTTTAAATGTTGCAAAGAAATGCAACAGTAAATACTTGTGCACATTCCTTTTCTTCTTCATGCTGTCTCCTTGAGCATTTTAATCCATCCTGCTTTTGCTCCTGTCACAGCAAGGACACCTTCCACCACCCTGTCCAAACCAAATGTGTTCCGTTTATTACTTGGAAGGCAAACTGCAAGCAATGCTGCAGGCCCAATGTCTGGCTTCTTTTTTTCTTTCTCTTTTCCCAAAGCCCACGTGATATTTTTCTATGTGCTTCAAAGCTGGGATTTGTTTTTTTTTTCAAAACCAAAAGCTCCAATTCCAGCATCTGCGAGAAACCTTACAGGAAATAACCTGTGTATACAGAAGTAGTTGAATGAACATGCCATAGCAATATTTATCTTTCCCTTCCATGTAACGGTGCAGATGGCACACAGTGCTATTGCTCCTGTCACTTACTGCATCCCAGCAGAAAAGGAGATGGGGGAGTGCAGGGCGGAGCTACAGGATCAAAAGGCTTCACTGAGGCTGAGTGGGGAAGAAGAATGGGAGAGGTGGACACTGGACAGGTCAGAATGGGCAGTTTTATTTGGCAATAGGGAGCAAGGTTTTGGCAGAGGGCAGCCAGGAAGGGCATGAGGAGAGAGGCAGGGGATGATCAGCAGCAGAAACTTTGCAAGAGGTGGGATAGGGCAGAGGAAATAAAAGGAGGTAGCACAAAAGGAGCCAGCAGCTCAAGGATGAAAGTCCACACAGGTGCCACTCACACACACAGAGCTGGTCCATCAGGTTTTACGTACATCAACAAACAGAAGTATGCTTTCTCTCAGCATGTAGTCCTGGGACAGCATTCAATCCCCAAAGAGAGGAAAGCTGGCTTGGGGTGGAACCCATCTGGGGGAAGGATGCCCATCAGCTAACTCATCCCCAGTGAGACCATCTAGAGATTTGCAAGTCATTTTGGTAAAAGACTTAGAATTTCCAGGCCGAATTTCTGGCAGAAGTGCTAATATTTAAGCCACATTTAGGAGGTCTAAAAATACCAAACATGCAAAAACTGCCCATTTCATGATCAGTGTTGAACAGCCTCCTAAAGGAACTGGAAAACTTCTAAAATGTGATAGTCAGAACTGTTGCTGTGGCTCTTGCTGGAGCTGGTGGAACCTCTCTAGAGCAAAGAGTTAGAGACCTTCCATTTGAGATCCCCTTCCCGAGCAGCATTCCATGTTGCACTGAATCAAACTCACACAAAGAAAAAATTATCTTGGTGGATCTGGCTATATTTGCTCTGACATGCTGTTTAAAGGGAAAGAAGTACTTCAGCTGGGCTCCTTGGTTAAACAGGATTGAGGAAACGGAGTACAAGATTTCAGACCCTTAAGAGAGGAGAGAACCAAAGGAGATGCATCCAGTGTTGAAGAAATTTGCTCTCTCCCTCCCCTGATGGAGACATTCAGTGACAGCATCTGTATGTTCTGAAAATCAGAAGAGGAAAATAACTGCACTCTTGGTTATTGTTTACTGATTACTATGACAAAGAATCTTCCCCAGCTGTTTGTCTCAAACAAACAAGGAGAATTTACAGGGTGAGAGGAGACGCCGCACACAGGATGAAACAAGGAGCCAGCTCTGGCGTCCTGAGGGCTCTTATGGGATCATGGCTCTACAGGCACCCCAGAACGACCTTCACTCACAACCCGCTGCCTTGAGCAAGTGGTAACACGAGCTCTCACAAAGCTGATTTATCTTGCTGAGGGCAGCTCCTTGCCTTGCCTGCTGGCTAGCCAGGAATTCTTGGTGGCTTCTGACAGAATTATATGTCATGCTCTGTCTGGTTTCCTAGGGCTTCACCCAAAGCCACTTCAAATGAGAGAAAAGGCTCCCAGTTCATATGCTACACTTCAGATTAGGGTTTGTCTTACTGCCTGGCATCGAGGACAAACAACTTCTGCTCTGGCTGGAAACCACTGCTGTACTCACTCTTTAAGCAGCAAAATTCTCATTCCAACTTTCATTTGGCTTAGACCTGGTTCCCAAGCAGAAAAGTTTAAACTTTCAC
>CABHOG010000186.1:95972-109373 GCA_902168055.1 Aratinga solstitialis
TTGGGTCAGGTGTCCTGTCTCTGCTTCCCCCCGGCTTCCCCTCCTCCCTGGCAGAGCATGAAACTCAGAAAGTCCTTGGACAGACCAAAACATCACTAAGCAGTAACCGAAACACTGGTGTTATCAGCATTGTTCCCAGGCCCAAAATCAAAAACACAGCGCTGCACCAGCTACCAAGAAGGAGAAAAATGACTGCTGCTGCTGAACCCGTGACAGCAAGTTAGAACAGTTTGCTGTATTTTACTTTGTTCGTTTAATGCCACACACACTATTGTTAGTTTAAACCTATAATTTAAGCCTACAAGGTAATAATCAGATACCTGACTTTAAGCACATTGCAGCACTTTCAGGATGGATTAAGGCTGGGATAAAGACACCAATATAAACAGAAAAGCCACCAAAGGACTTGGTGTCCTTATGTCTACTGCTGCAATTCAATGCAAATCTTTCCTAAGGGACTGAGAGCACCTACTCAGTTTTCTTCATTATCCCTTCCTCCAACAGACAATACTGGGCATGGCAGGAAAAGGAAGCACATATGGTTTGCACTCAATGATGGATCACTAAAAGGAAAGGACACAGAGAGGCTGTGGGATTTTCAAGGACCCTCTCATGGCAGGAGTCTGCAACACAGAAGCAGAGTTGTGTAACTTTACAATATATGACATGCAGCCCCAGTAAGCATCCTTTGACTGTTTATTCTTGCATTTCATTATGTCTTCAATAAATGCAGTTGATGGTCTAAGATATTCCACAGGGAAATAAAAAAGGATAAACTACCAGCATCTGGATTTTTTGTGGTACATCAGTTCATCTTAGGAAGGTGCATAATGAGGTTTCCAATAAACCATCACCCAAAGGAATTAGCCTTTTCCTCTTAAATGATACCAACACAAATGTTCACATAACTTGTGACAGAAAGCAGTCTGCATTTAGGCACCATGTTCATCCCATAAACTCAGGGCAAAATACAATTGTGATCCTAAAAACATTAGTGTTAGCTCTTTTGTTTATCTCCCTTGCAGCAATATTGCACTTGCTAAAATAAAACACATGCTCCGTCTTCCAAGAAGATTGCCATCATATAAAACTCAAGTCTGGAATCTGCCTGGGGCTGCATTTAAAAATGTTATTCCTGGACTGCTCCACTTAAAGATCACTACTCATATCATTTATCTATCTCATGTGCAGTCTGGCTACCGGGCTGCAGCAGACATACAGCCAAGTCCCATAGAAAAACAGTCCGGAAAAAAAATAAATGATGTGTCAGCCTCTTGGTTGCTGGATACCATCCATGCAACCCATAGACAAATCTTAAGATATTAAAGCTGTTTCAAAATGTTAACCAGAATCCCAGTTTAGAGTGGGAAGGGGGGGGGAGGGGGGAAATCACTATTTTAAGAGGCCTTTAGTGTCTCTTATTTCCACATTTTTAAAGATAACCTGAAGTCATCTGCCCAATTGACTTCGACTGCATAGCACGGCTTGGTTTGATGAGGCTGTTCAGGCAAATGCTGGTACCAAAAGCTTTATCAGGATTTTGGCATCACGCACCCAGCAGCAGCTCGTGCCATACCACATCCCTGCACCAATCAGCGCCAAGGGCGGGATTAAGGGGTGGGGCTATGAGGTGGTGATTGACAAGCCTCCGAGACGCTGTTTCTGTACGCGAGGAAGGGCGTAGGGCCAATGTGCTGGTAGCCAAGCACCAGGTGTGCGTAGACGGCTCAGCTAATCGCTGAGGCGGTGGGTGTGGCCCTCCGCAGGGTCAGGCCGGGAGTGAAGGTGCTCCGCCGCTCCTTCTTTTTCTTCCACTCCGCTTCCGGTTGGGACTTCTCACTGCGGGATCCTTCCGCTACTAGCCGGCGGTAAGCGTACAGCCCCGTCCCCCTCCGCCTGTTTACTGCCTTCCCGCGAGAGATTATTTCCCGCGGTTGTGGTGGCGGCGGGGCGGTTTTGGTGGGGCCCAGTGCGGCAAATGAAGGCAGCTGGCACCCGGTTGAGAGAAGGAGCTGCCCTGTGAGGGAGGGAGAGCGTGGGAGCGCAGAGATCTGTTCGAGGCCGCCGGGCCCTGCTGGGTAGGGACCCCGCGGCCAGGCCRCGCCTCAGCGCTCGGGCCTGCGCCGCCAGTGGCCGCCCTCGGGGGGCTTGTCTCTGTCTGCCGTCAGGGGCTGTCCCTCGCGCTCCTCGCTGCCGGCCCCCCTCGCCCCCCAGGGGCTAGGCTTGTCAGGGGGGCGGGAGCGCGGAGGGGGACGCTTGGGGGGTATTGAAGCGCCGGCCTTAAGGATCCTCCTCGGGGCACTATTGCCCGCTGTCGCCGCCGCGGCCTCCAGCAGGGTGTGCGCCCTCCGGGCYGGGGGAAGGCGGAGCRCCATGGTGGAGAAGCGRTGCCCGCGGCTGCAGCGGGACRSCGTGTACCGYTGGTTYTCCGAGCTGCCCTCYCCGCAGCGTGTGGAGTTCCTSTGCGGCCTCCTGGACCTSTGCATCCCGCTGGAGCTGCGCTTCCTGGGCGCCTGCCTGGAGGACCTGGCCCGCAAGGACTACCACTCGCTGCGGGACTCCGAAATCAAGGCCAATAACCCCGCCGACCTGGGGAGCCTTACCAACCTGACAGACGAGGTGGTGCGCAGCAAGCTTCTGGTGTCTCTCGCCCTGCTCGGGTCTGCCCACCGAGAGGCAGCCGGGGTCCTCTTCCGTACCCTCACCCACATCGATTCGGTCATCAACAACTATGGGCTACAACTCAACGAAGGCCGCACAGGGGATGAGTTCCTGTTGCTCTTCACAATGGCATCCAACCATCCTGCTTTCAGCTTCCACCAGAAACAGATCCTGAGGCAAGAGCTTACCCAGATCCAGAATATCATGGCCAGCACTTGCAAGAATCCCAGCACCTCTATCCTCGACGCTATGCCAACTTATCCTGGCTGCCATAAGGTGGGTATGCTGCTTTTGCACACCACGATGGCACTGCTGCAGGGCAGTATATTGTGTCTGTAGCTATGATTTTAAACCATTCTTTTAGTACAGGCATTCTAGTGGTAAATGGCAGCCTAAGCGACTGATGGCGACCACTTGCTTGGTTAATGATAGGGATGGTCAATTGAGGGCAAAAAGAGGGGATGCATGGGGTTTTTATTGGCTTGTGACCTTTAAATGGAAAGGGGTTCACAAGCTGATCAACAGGCAGCAGTGTAAACCTTAACTGATTGCTTCTGACAGTACATCTGAATGTTTTTGTCTGACCAAGGACTTTCTGAGACTCATGCTTTGCCAGGGAGGAGGGGAAGCTGGGAGGAAGCAGAGACAGGACACCTGACCCAAACTGACCAAAGAGGTTATTCCATACCACAGCATGTCATGCCCAGGATGAAAAGCAGAGAGCAGAGACGCGGAAGGGTGGGGGGGGGGTGCACTGCGTGGTCGGGCTTGGTATTAGGTGTTGAGAATTGTATTCTTTCCTTGTATTTCCCTTATCATTATTATTATTGGTGGTAGCAGTAGTGGTCTTTTGTTATACTTTAGTTACTAAACTGTTCTTATCTCAACCTGTGGGAGTTGCATTCTTTTCGATTCTCCTTCCCATCCCTCCGGGAGGGGGGGGAAGAAAGAGAGGGGAGTGAGTGAGAGAGCGAAACTGCGTGGCTGACTGGACTTAAACCACGACACTTGGGTATTGATCTTAGTGGTTCGCTGTCATTAAATTGTTATTTGTTCATTCAGCTGCCAGCAATTAAGCTAGGCAGTATTGTTTTAGTATGTGCTGCTAATCATTACATATGTTATGGAGTGCTCAAGTGCTCTTGGCTTTCTGCAACTTAAGTGAGTTAAACTGTCTTTTTGACTGAATTTAACCTGCTTGAAAGTTCAAGCTAAGTACCTGTGAGGTGGGGGTATATGATCACTTAAACAGTCTCTAGCTTTTGCGGATACATGATATCAGTCAGTAAATAACTGTTAACCTTCTATTGGGAAAGATGGTGTATACCTAAATGCTATGAAAATCCCTGCGTTGGAGTAGGATCCTAAATAAAGCTTTTTCAGGGGGCTCAGTACAGGTTCTGTTGAGTATTGAATTTCAGACTGAGATAGAAATCTATGCTCAATCTTCCCCAAATACATATTTTTCTAACTTTGTGTTTGAGTACCGCTGCTTTAATTGTAAAATTTAAATGAGTGTTATTGAACTTTATATTTCTCTTAATCTTCCTTTCCATAGTGTTAAAGACAGTGCTTTTTCCAGACATTTTGTTTTAAGGGGAAAGAACAAGGTATGGGATTGCCTTTTTCTTCAGTTTAAACCTCTATGTGAATAAAATATAGAAGGAAAGATTTTATGCAGAGTGTAGAAGGGTATAATTAAAACCAGAAAAAGCTTCCTTTCAGATGCTTAACTACTTGCAACTTCCCTTATTCAAAAGGTGCATGGACCCTAGGCTTGAAAGGGAAGACTGTAAATCAGATACAAGTTTTCCCAAAATAAGGTGAGTGAAAAAAAGATAAAATTTTGTGGGCAGGAATATTTTTTTTTTTTTTTTTTTAGGTATGCTTTCAAAGCTTCACAATAGCCCACAGTTTATGTAGCTGAAAACCTGTCACTATTTATATCAATCCATCATACCATCTCTTGTGCCAGCAGTAAGACACACAGGACAGTTGGTTTTTTTTTTTTTGTGGGGGATGTTTTTTGTTTGGGGTTTGGTTTGTGGGGTTTTGGTTGTTTTTGTTTTTTTGTTTTTTTGGTGTTTTTTTTTTCCTGAACTCATTGAAGGGTTGTTTGTTTAAGAAGTTGTTGTGGTTTAAGCCCAGCTGTAACTCAGAAAAACCATGCAGTCCCTCTCTCACTACCCCCTGCTCCCAGAGGGATGGGGAGGAGAATCAAAAGAATGCAACTCCCACGGGTTGAGATAAGAACAGTCCAGTAACTAAGGTATAACACAAACCACTGCTGCTACCACCAATAATAATAATGATAAGGAAAGCAACAAGGGAAGAAAATAAAAGGGCTCACCACCCGCTGACCGATACCCAGCCCGACCTAGCAGTGATCTAACCCTTCTGGGTAACTGCCCCCAGTTTATATACTGGGCATGAAGTGCTGTGGTATGGTATACCTCTTTGGTCAGTTTGGGTCAAGTGTCTTGTCTCTGCTTCCTCCCAGCTTCCCCTCTTCCCTGGCAGAGCATGAGACTCAGAAAGTCCTTGGTCAGACTAAACATTACTGAGCAGCAACTGAAAACATCGGTGTTATCAGTGTTGTTCTCAGGCTGAAAGTCAAAAACACAGCACTGCACCAGCTGCTAAGAAGGAGAAATAATGACTGCTACTGCTGGACAAAAGTACTTGTTGATTACTGGTTGCCAAGTACAGGATAGGTGAGAGGGAACAAAAAAAGGTGACTTTGCTTTCAGTCTCTTGAATATGCATTTTGTTTGAACAGATACAGGTTTCCTTTTTTAAGATTGTTCTGTTTTTTTGATGTTGATAGCTGTGTAATTTTGCTACTTTTAGAGTAAGCACTTGGCTTAAAACAGGAGTTGGGTGAAGCAAGTGGAGAAAACAATGTCTTTCTTCATTCAGCCCAGTTTAAATATGCACAAATAAATTCCAAAACTGTGGACTTGATCTTGTGATGTTACCAAATTATATTGTCACACTACTTGTATTGTAACATCACTTAGGAGAAAAAAAAAAAACAACAAACCAACAGTGCAGATGTCAAAAGAAAGTGAGTGGCAGTGGACTGCTGCCTGCCAGGTGTTCTGTGTTCTTTGTCCTCTTTGGAACTGGAAAAGAATTTATTCCGCAGTGCTAGCACTTTCTCATCACTCTTGTTGCTTTACTACAGCTTGAGCTATGCAAAGCCAGTATTTGAAGTCAGGGCTGTGTGTTAAATTGTGTGAATGCTGCTCCTATATTAAGTGAAAACCTCTTTGATCTCATCCTTAAAAATTAAATTGCAGAAATGAGCACCATTTGAGGTCCTGAGAAACTTCGGAAATCTGGAATGGCATGGATTTATAATGGTATGCAAATAGGGAGCTCCTTGTGAGCAGGGCTGGTTATCCATCAGCATTTCCCTTGTGCCAAGTGTGGGAATAGGGATTAACACTTGGTGTGACCACCATTTTTTCTGTGTAACTAGAGGTCTGTTACAGTTTCTAATGACTTCTACTTAACTTGTTTATTCCGGGAGTTGCAACAGAAAAAGTTGAAGTGTTCTGTTCTCTTTGCAGAAACAAATGTAAATGTGCTGCTTCTCCTTAGTCCTATTAAAATATGAACCAACTTGATAGTACCTACCTTTTTTTTCCAGAGGATTGGAGCTTGCAGTCCTCCTTCTATCTCTTATCTCTTTCACATCTTATAGTGAAATATCTCAAAAATAAATTGTGAAGTGACTGAACAGTTGATACAAAATTACTGTAAACATTTCATGACTCTTCAAGTTACTTCACATCACTAACCAAATTCAAATGTCTTTAGCTACCCCAAACAACTGCTTTTTGTTTTCTTTTACAGTCTGCTGCAATTGCTGAATACAAGGAGGCTCAAAACAACTGCTTTACTTTGTGCTCTTCAAGGTTACTGTAATATATGAATCTTAACAGGAAACGGTGCCTGTGGCTGGTTTTATGTTGGCCAGTAATTATTAGATTTGTGGTTTCTACTTGATACTTCAAAATGAACATTGTTACCTTGCCATAAGGAGGGAGAGTTCTATCTTCTCTATACCAGACTATGGCTTTAGTTTCTGTAAAGATGATAATTTCTGCCCCTTGTCATAGAATCATAGAATAGGTAGGGTTGGAAAGAACCTTAAGATCATCTAGTTCCAAGCCCCCTGCTATGGGCAGGGACACCACAGCACTAAACTATGTCACCCAAGGCTTTGTCCAGCCTGGCCTTGAACACTGCCAGGGATGGAGCATTCACAACATCCTTGGGAAATCCCTTCCAATACCTCACCACCCTCACAGTAAAGAACTTCTTCCTTATATATAACCTAAACTTCCCCTGTTTAAGTTTGAACCTATTACCCCTTGTCCTATCTCTGTAGTCCCTACTGAGGAGTCACTCTCCAACATCCTTGTAGGTCCCCTTCAGAAATTAGAAGGCTGCTCTGAGGTCTCCATGCAGCCTTCTCTTCTCCAGGCTGAACAGCCCCAACTTTCTCAGCCTATCTTCATACGGGAGGTGCTCCTGTCCCCTGATCATCCTCGTAGCCCTCCTCTGGACTTGTTCCAACAGTTCCATGTCCTTTTAAAGTTGAGGACACCAGAACTGCACACAATACTCCAAGTGAGGTCTCACGAGAGCAGAGGGGCAGGATCACCTCTTTCAACCTGCTGGTCATGCTCCTTTTGATGCAGCCCAAGATACGGTTGCCTTTCTGGGCTGTAAGTGCACACTGCCAGCTCATGATAAGTTTCTCATCAACCAACACCCCCAAGTCCTTCTCTGCAGGGCTGCTCTGAATCTCTTCTCTGCCCAACCTGTAGCTCTGCCTGGGATTGCTCCGCCCCAGGTGTAAGACCTTGCACTTGGCATGGTTAAACTTCATCAGGTTGGCATCAGCCCACCTCACAAGCGTGTCAAGGTCCCTCTGGATGGCATTCCTTCTTTCCAGAGTATCAACTGAGCCACACAGCTTGGTGTCATCAGCAAACTTGCTGAGGGCGCACTCAATCCCACTGTCCATGTCACTGACAAAGATGTTGAACAAGACCAGTCCCAACACCGACCCCTGAGGGACACCACTTGTTACTGGTCTCCAGCTGGACATTGAGTCATTGAGCACAACTCTTTGCGTGCGGCCATCCAGCCAGTTCTTTATCCACCGAGTGGTCCACCTATCAAATTGATGTCTCTCCAGTTTAGAGACAAGGATGTTATGTGGGACAGTGTCGAACGCTTTGCACAAGTCCAGGTAGATGACATCAACTGCTCTACCCCGTCCATCAGTTCTGTAGCCCCATCATAGAAGGCCACCACATTGGTCAGGCAGGATTTCCCCTTAGGGAAGCCATGCTGGCTGTCACCAACTGCCTTGTTGTTTTTCATGTGCCTTAGCATGCCTTCTAGGAGAATCTGCTCCCAAGTTTTTGCCAGGCACAGAGGTGAGACTAACTGGTCTGTAGTTCCCTGGGTCATCCATTTTCCCCTTCTTGAAAATGGGGGTTATATTTCCCTTTTTCTAGGCATCGGGAACTTCACCTGACTGCCATGATTTTTCAAATATGATGGACAGTGGCTCAGCAACTTCATTTGCCATCTCCTTCAGGACCCACGGATGAATTTCATCAGGTCCCATGGACTTGTGCACATTCAGGTTCTTAAGATGGTCTCGAACCAGATCCTCTCCTTCAGTGGATCCTTCATTTTCTTCTGGTTTTGAATGGTGCCAGTGCTTGCAGGACTTGAGTTGTGGATTCTTCAAACTATTTGCTTGTAGGTATGAAATCTAAGGTGATTGTATGATTTTTGAAGATTGAAACAGTGCTGCAAATTGTCTTCAAATGAAGGACAGGCATTATGTCTGAAGAAGCAGTTCTTTAAAAGCTTTTGCTCCTGAGATTAACAGTGACAGGTTTATTTTTAACTGGAAATTATGTGACTGAGTTTTCAGGCTGGTTTTGTACCTTAGGATGCCCACTCAGTTGTCTTATACCTTTGCCACAAAGGAGATGGAATGGTTTTCTGGCCAGCACTTCAAGCCAAGCATCTCATTCTTCTGCTGATGTATAGTGCTTAAGAGCTGCAAATTGCTACTCTCTTCCTAGAGAAGGGGGAACTGTAAGCGTCAGGGTACATGAGAGCCAGTAGCCAAATGTCTGCTGCTGTACATGTACATATCTGGGTGCTTTGGTAGGCAAACTGCCACTGCTGAATTTGTGACCCACAGAGAAGGGGGAAATGCCTCTGTCATGGTTCAAGCCCGGCCAGTAACTCAGAGCCATGCAACTGCTCGCTCACTCCCCTGCCTTCTTCCCCCCCAGCTCCCAGAGGGATAGGGAGGAGAATCGAAAGAATGTAACTTGCACAGGCTGATATAAGAACAGTCCAGTAACTAAGGTATAACAAAAAACCCACTACTGCTACCACCAATAATAATAATGATAAGGGAAATAACAAGGGGGAAGAACACAATTGCTTACCACCCGCCGACTGATGCCCAGCCTGACCCGAGCAGCAATCTGGCCTTCGGGGTGACTCTCCCCAGTTTATATACTGGGCATGACGTGCTCTGGTATGGAATACCCCTTTGGTTAGTTTGGGTCAGGTGTCCTGTCTCTGCTTCCTCCCAGCTTCCCTTCCTCCCTGGCAGAGCATGAGACTGAGAAAGTCCTTGATTGGGGTAAGCATTACTTAGCAACAACTAAAACCATTGGTGTGTTATCAGCATTGTTCTCAGGCTAAAGTTGGAAACACAGCACTGCACCAGCTACTAAGAAGGAGAAAAATAACTGTTGCAGCTCAACTGAGGACTGTATCCACCCCTTATTCCCCACCATTCATGTCATGCTCAGATCCCATTTTTTTCCAATATTATATATATGTATATATAATTGTGGCATATCAAAGATGGACTCCAGTTCTGGTGAAATCTGAAGACCTTTATTTCCCGTTTCGCATCCCTTTTATAGTCTCTTGCTTCCTTATCATCCCTATTTAGCAAAACTACTGAGGGTTACAAATATTCACATTGTTTGGTTTGTCTTTGAGATGCACATCCTGCTTTATCTTGCAAACTGTCTGCTTTGTTTTGCTAACCGATCTTTACCCTTCATTGTTCTCTTTACAGTTCCCAAGGCTTAGGCCCAGCCAGGTCAATAGCACCTGGTGTTTTCTTCACTGTTCCCAGGGCTTAAGTCGGACCAGGGCAATAACGCCTGAATCCATTTCGTTAAACTATTTCTATCCCATCAGCCACATATAATACACCCCCCCCCCCCACAGAAAGAGATATCATTCCTTAGTCCGTGGATCGATACCTATAAAGTTGATGAATTCATCTAGTCCATGATGTCAGGCTCCATCTTTTGTACCCATCTTTCAGGGCAGGAGAAACAGTGTGTAGTGTTGGATTGTTGCCTGCTGATGATACCACTGAACTTGTTTGGTCACTGCTGAGCTCCTCGGGTTTCATCAAAGTTCATTCTTTGTTGGAGTGATGATCAGAGGGAAGTCAGGCTCAGATGATGGTGACCTGAGGGCAGTTGTGCTGATGCCAGCTTTTCCCATGACTTTATTCTCTGCTGATGATCATGACAGCACATATCTCCTTTTTCAAGCCCAGAGTGGTGATGGGCATCTAGCTGATGGGTTATAAAAGTGTTATGTACCAGGCAACAGCATATAATTCAGTTCATTGGCTGTTTTCCCCTAAAATCAAGTCCCCTTGAGGTACACACCGGACTTCCCCATCTTCCTGCATTACCCACCAAGTA
The DNA here is from genome assembly GCA_902168055.1 of Aratinga solstitialis. Classification (NCBI taxonomy): domain Eukaryota; kingdom Metazoa; phylum Chordata; class Aves; order Psittaciformes; family Psittacidae; genus Aratinga; species Aratinga solstitialis. The sequence goes on from CABHOG010000186.1 coordinate 106,424, forward strand.
TATCCACGTCCCTGAGCAAAAGCAATCCCATAAGTGGGTTTGCCTTTACCTGAAGCAGGAATAACCCATACTGTCTTCCCCAGCAAATTCTTTATGTGCACCACAGGAACTTTATCCCCCTTCGACAGTAGGTAAAAGTTCTGACTGGGCTGGGCCAGCCCTGTTGGCAGATCCTCTGGTGTTGACCAGGTGGCTTTTGGTAAATATGTATCCTGGTTCTGCTGACAGACAAGGTAGGCCACAAAATAACCACACACTAGCTGTATAATATGCAGAGTTTATTAAAGAAGCACATTAAAGCCAATAAGCACACTAAAAGCAAGCACACTAATGTGAATTAGGTAAGTATCTCTATATATAGTGAATAAGTACAATAAGGCAAATCGGAGATAGAGGTATATAAGTAAAGTAGCGAAGTAAGTTAGCAATGCATTAGGTCATTACTGTATAGAGAGAATAGAGATTAAGAAGAAATACATCACCAATTACCACTGAATCATCCAGGCCCAGCAGCCTGCTTCAGCCCAGATGGCTTTACCTCTGTGTTGCCAGTTGCTCTGCTTCTATTGCTGCAACCACCCCCACAGGGCATTTGCCACCATCCATGAGTCAGTAGAGAGAGAAAGTACTGGCCACTTTTCTCATTCAGCAATGTCCAAGGCCAGCTGGATGGCTTTCACCACTGCAAACTGACTCGATTCACTCTCTCCTTCAGCAGTTTCTGGGACTTGTCGGGGTCTCCATACAGCTGCCTTCCATTTCTGATGCTTTCCCTCAATGCGACAGGACCCATCAGTAAACAAGGCATGCTGCTTTTCACTTTCTGAAAGTTTACTATATAGTGGGGCCTCTTCAGCACGCATCACCTCCTCCTCTGGTGACATTCCAAAACCTTTGCCCTCTGGCCAGTCCATGATAACTTCTAGAACTTCTGGACAACTGGGATTTCCTGTTCGAGCTCGTTGTGCAATTATTGCGGCCCACTTACTCCATGTAGCATCAGTTGCATGATGTGTAGAGGAGACCCTGCCTTTGAACATCCAGCCCTGCACGGGCAAACAGGATGCTAGGAGGTGCTGTGCTTCAGTGCCAATCACTTCTGAGGCAGCTTGAATCCCTTTATAGGCTGCCAGTATCTCTTTTTCAGTTGGTGTATAGCTGGCCTCAGATCCTCTGTATCCCTGACTCCAAAATCCGAGGGGTCAACCTTGAGTCTCCCCTGGAGTTTTCTGACACAGGCTCCAGGTAAGACCATTCTCCCTGGCTGTGCTGTAATGCACATTTCTAACATCTTGCCCACTCTGGACTGGTCCAAGGGCTACTGCATGAACTGTCTCTCGTTTCGTTTGCTCAAAAGCTTGTTGGTTGCTCAGGGGCAAATTTGAAATCATTCTTATTAGTCACATGATAGAGAGGGCTTACAGTCAGACTGTAATTTGGGATATGTGTTCTCCAGAACCCCACAACTCCTAAGAAAGCTTGTGTTTCTTGTTAGTTGGTGGAGACATTGCTGTTATCTTGTTGATCACATATGTGGGGATCTGGTGACGTCCATCTTGCCACTTTATTCCCAAACATTGAATCTCCTGTGCAGGTCCCTTGACCTAACTCAGTTTCATGGTAAAACTGGCTTTCTGCAGGATTTGGATTATTTTCCTCCCTTTCTCTGCTGTATCTCCCCACACAATAATGTCATCAATGTATTGCAGGTGTTCTGGAGCTTGCCCTTGTTCCAGTGCAGTCTGGATCAGTCCATGGCAGATGGTAGGGCTGTGTTTTCACCCCTGGGGCAGTCGGTTCCAAGTGTACTGGACGCCCCTGCATGTAAAAGCAAACTGTGGCCTGTACTCTGCTGCCAAAGGAATTGAGAAAAATGCATTGGCAATATCTATTGTGACGTCCCACTTGGCTGCCTTTGACTCCAGTTCATACTGAAGTTCTAGCATATCTGGTACGGCAGCACTCAAGGGTGGTGTGACCTCATTCAGGCCACGATAGTCTACTGTTAGTCTCCACTCTATGTTGGACTTTCGCACTGGCCATATGGGGCTATTAAATGGTGAGTGGGTCCTACTGATCACTACTTGGCTCTCCAGTCTATGGATCAGCTCATTGATGGGAATCAGGGAGTCTCGGTTGGTGCGATATTGCTGCCTGTGCAGTGTTGTGTTTGCAGTTGGCACTTGTTGTTCTTCAACCTTCAGCACCCCCACAACAGAAGGATCCTCTAAGATACCAGGCAAGGTGGACAGCTGCTTAATTTCCTTCGACTGCAAGGCAGCTGTACCAAAAGCCTATCAGTACCCTTTTAGGTCTTTTAAGTACCCTCACCTGAGATAGTGTATGCTAAGGATGCTTGGAGCTTCTGGACCAGTCACAATGGGGAGCTTTTGCCACTCCTTCCCAGTCAGGTTGATTTCAGTGTCCAGTAGAGTCAGCTCTTGGGATCCTCCTGTCACTCCAGAAATATAAATGGGTTCCAATCTGTCATGGGTTCAGCAGCAGCGGTCATTTTTCTGCTTCTTGGTAGCGGGTGCAGCTCTGTGTTTTTGATTTTGGGCCTGGGAACAGCACTGATAACACCAGTGTTTTCAGTTACTGCTTGGTAATGTTTTAGTCTGACCAAGGACTTTCTGAGTCTCATGCTCTGGCAGGGAGGAGGGGAAGCTGGGAGGAAGCAGAGACAGGACACCTGACCCAAACTGACTGTTGTGGTTTAAGACTAACTCACGCAGACTCTCTCTCTCACTCACTTCCCCCTCTTTCTTCCCCCTGCTCCCGGAGGGATGGGAAGGAGAATCCAAAAGAATGCAACTCCCACAGGTTGAGATAAGAACAGTTTAGTAACTAAAGTATAACACAAACCACTACTGCTACCACCAATAATAATAATGACAAGAGAAATACAAGGAAAGAATACAATTCTCACCACCTAATACCATGCCCGACC
>CABHOG010000186.1:128664-141228 GCA_902168055.1 Aratinga solstitialis
TGGTATGGAATAACCTCTTTGGTCAGTTTGGGTCAGGTGTCCTGTCTCTGCTTCCTCCCGGCTTCCCCCTCCTCCCTGGCAGAGCATGAAACTCAGAAAGTCCTTGGCCAGACCAAAACATCACTAAGCAGTAACTGAAACACTGGTGTTATCAGCACTGTTCCCAGGCCGAAAGTCAAAAACACAGTGCTGCACCAACTACCAAGAAGGAGAAAAATGACTGCTACTGCTGAACCCATGACAAGTAGCAAGTGACCTGGGTGGTTAAAGGTCACTGGTTAAAAGTATATTCACTAGCAACTTCTGTTTTGTGGGCAATCCTGTGCTGGTAGCTAAAGGAAATGAAGTTACTATGCCAAAGTCCAGAAGGAGCTATCAGACCTAGGGGAAGTCCCATTCACAGAGCTAATTTGTAACAAGCCTATGGATGTAGAGTTGTTCTGACTTTGTGTGGCAATTTCCGAGAGAGTAGTTATCAAAGCCGAATGAAAAATTCAGCTTATTTTGTATTTTAAAATACAAAAGTGATAGGAATTTCCTCTCCACCAGAGATTTTTTTAACTACTTTATGGTTCCAAGCAGAGCAATTTGACCAATAGGTGAATAGCACTGTAGGCAAGTACTACTCTGTGCATGTGACATGTTTTAGCAATGTATTAAACATGCTCAGTGACCACAGCATATTTTCCAAAAGCACAGTGGAATAAAGTATATTAGACCAGATGCTGAAGTGCAGAACAAAAGAATCTTTATTATAAAGGCAGTGTAAGTTGCAAAATATTACTGTGCAGTCTTCATACTGTAATTTATTGTAATACTGAGTAAAGTTTTGATTTGTCACAGCCTCTGTTTTAAATTTTCTGCAGTGGAAGTTCTGTCTTGGTATTTATAAGATGCTCATTGCTGCTGTGAGGTTTTGCAGGTGGCACTTACTACTGCTTTCGTCCATAAAGCAATCTGGAAGATGGTTTTCTCAACTGAACAAGTCTCATTTTTGTGCAAAGTGACAAAAATTCCCCTATTCTTGTCTTTCCTGTATATTTATCTTGCCTTTCTGCTGTTGCAACACAAAACCTTAAAAGCCACTCTGACTTCAAATGAAGCAGCTGTTGAAATATGATCCTTATATAGTGAAACTGAATCACAATCCTTGCAACACATGCATCTAATGATAGACACAGACTGCTTTCTGTGGACAGAGAGGAGTAAAGATGTAAAATGGGTGCAGTAGATTTTATTCTACAATCTGTACTCTATTTTGGTACTCCTGCTGAGCGCAGTAAAACTTCTTCCTTAACTGAAGGACCTGTTAGCCCACATACAGGTTCCTGCAAAGCTTCAACAGTGTGCCAGGCTGGAATAAACACACAGAATAGCACATGACTTACTGGATAAAGGCTGCTGCAGTCTGTGGACATGAGGAAAAATAAACTTGAGAGAAAATACAGGAATGTATTGATATAATTTTGGGTTAATATTAGATTGTGAAATATATTCTTGTTTTCAGCAACCCTCTTGACCTCAGGTAGGATATGAGTTGCAGGTAGGTTAAACTGATCGTTATGTGCAGCAAGCTTTGGTATCTGAACTTGCATTGCAGTAGTCAGTAGAAATGTGTGTTGTAAGCTATCCAGAACTTCTAACCACTGTTTTTCCTACCTGATTTATTTTCCTTGGCAAAATGTATTTGTATGGTCTTGCACCTTTTTTTTTTTTTTTGTCTCCCACTTCCTTGACTCATCCTTTTTTTACAAGATGCCAGACTGCAGGAGCTCTCTTAGTTAATGGCAATCAGCAGTCTTTTTCTCATGGAATACTGGCCACCAGTTGTTCAGCCTTTTGAAGACAAGGAGAAAATACAGGTGGAGGAAAAAAAGTTATGAAACCCTTTTGGTTCGGGGTCCAGACTTTATAGTACCTTGTTTTGCATCAGTTGTGTAGCTGGATTATTCTATTTTAAATTATATACATCATCTCCAATAATATTGGGTCAACTACTGTTGGGGTAGGGCTTAAAGAAATATTTAGGCTATGTTAATCCTTCAGGAAAAATTTCCTACCAGCTGTATGTAATTTTTTAGCTGTTTGTATATGTTTTCCTTCATCTTTTCTCTGAAGTAGAACTCTGCTGCTAAACTTCAGCAATGTAGGTTGTTCGATCACACACAAGGCATTGTATTCCCGACTTACTGCCTCAAACACAGTGGCTGTTTTATGGATATCAAGTATTTAGAGTTAATTCTAGCAATCAAATCCAAGGATTAGTTTACTTTAAAAAAAAGATGTTTTGATGCTTCCCCTGTGCTAGAAGATTATTGTATATTAAGAAATTTCTTGAAGCCTGTATGTTGCATAAATCGTGCAGCTTGGTCTTCTGGAGTTGTAGTTCACTTAAGGTTGTAGGTCTAATTTGGCAATAACGACAATACTCAGGAGTTTTTAATTTAGTTTAAACAAAAATCAAAACCATTGCATTTCATCTGAGTTCTTTTCTGATTGTGCAGTTGTACTCTGTGCTTATGTAGTCAGGCATTGCAGCCCATTATCTGCCCCCCGAAACCAAGTTAAGTAGCTCACCTTTGGGCTGTGTCACAGCTGGGAGTTCCACATTCCTGCAGTTGCACTTGGACTCTGGCAAATTTATGTTGTTAACTGTTAATAAGTTAACTTTTGTACTCTCTAGAAATTGGAGTCAGTATGTATTTGTCTTCCTTGTTACTGCCCTTTCCACATAACAAGACTTGTCAAGTGAGATCAGGGATTGCTATGACAAGTTGCAAAGGGGGAAGGAGGGCAGAGCAGCATGGACTCTTGTAACTGAATGAAAAGGAGGGTTCTGATCTACCTACTCATGCAATAATTGTCATAACTATTTTGTGCAAATACTCAAAGGTGCTCCTTACTGATGTTTGGAAGTCGAGGCCTAGATTCCTTCATGAGGGCAGCCCTTTTGTGGTTCACCAGCACTTTACATGAGAACCTAAAGGTCTACAGCCTGGCCAAGAGCTGCAGTGAGTTGGCTTCAGTGGAAAGTCATGCTGTGTATGGTTATCAGTGGCTGCAGCTTGAGTTCATGACTCACTAATGCACACTTATAAGCACTTTTAATTGTATATATACCATATGCCTTGTTCACATACCTAAAATAATGTCAAACATATCAAGCATATGCCTAAGGGCATTATCTTGAAGCTGCTGAGTGGTTCTTTTTCTTTAATCTTGCTTCAGCTTCTTGCTTATTTTGCCTCAGTAAAGGTGGTAGAATCACACTGCTTGAGCAGCTCTGTCAGTCCCTACATTATTGAACCTGTTAATTAATCAAAATTTGACAGAGGTATTTGGGAGTTTTTATTTACAGTAGTGTCATAGAATCATAGAATTATGGAATAGTTAGGGTTGGAAAGGACCTTAAAATCATCTAGTTCCAACCCCCCGGCCAGGGGCAGGGACACCTCCCACTAAACCATGTCACCCAAGGCTTTGTCCAACCTGGCCTTGAACACTGCCAGGGATGGAGCATTCACAAATTCCTTGGTCAACCTGTTCCAGTGCCTCAACACCCTTACAGTAAAGAACTTCTTCCTTATATCCAATCTAAACTTCCCCTGTTTAAGTTTGAACCCGTTACCCCTTGTCCTATCACTACAGTCCCTAATGAAGAGTCCCTCCCCAGCATCCCTATAGCCCCCCTTCAGATACTGGAAGGCTGCTCTGAGGTCTCCACGCAGCCTTCTCTTCTCCAGGCTGAACAGCCCCAACTTTCTCATCCTATCTTCATACGGGAGGTGCTCTAGTCCCCTGATCATCCTCGTGGCCCTCCTCTGGACTTGTTCCAACAGTTCCATGTCCTTCTTCTGTTGAGGACACCAGAACTGCACACAATACTCCAAGTAAGGTCTCATGAAGATCACCTCCCTCGACCTGCTGGTCACACTCCTTTTGATGCAGTCCAGGATATGGTTGGCTTTCTGGGCTGCAAGCGCACACTGCTGGTTCATGTTCATTTTCTCATCAACCAACACCCCCAAGTCCTTCTCTGCAGGGCTGCTCTGAATCTCTTCTCTACCCAACCTGCAGCTGTGCCTGGGATTGCCCCGCCCCAGGTGTAGGACCTTGCACTTGGCATGGTTGAGCTTCATCAGGTTGGCATCAGCCCACCTCACAAGCATGTCAAGGTCCCTCTGGACAGCATTCCTTCCCTCCAGCGTATCAACCGAACCACACAGCTTGGTGTCATCAGCAAACTTGCTGAGGGCGCACTCAATCCCACTGTCCATGTCACTGACAAAGATGTTGAACAAGACCGATCTCAACACCGATCCCGGAGGGACACTAATTGTTATTGGCTTCCAACTGGACATTGAGCCATTGACCACAACTCTTTGCGTGTAGCTATTCAGCCAGTTTTTTATCCACCAAGTGGTCCATCTATCAAATTGATGTCTCTCCAATTTAGAGACAAGGATGTCATGTGGGACAGTGTCGAATGCTTTGCACAAGTCCAGGTAGATGTCATCAACTGCTCTGCCTCTGTCCATCAGTTCTGTAGCCCCATCATAGAAGGCCACCAGATTGGTCAGGCAGGATTTCACATGAAAAACAAGGTGCTTGGTGACAGCCAGCATGGCTTCACTAAGGGGAAATCCTGCTTGACCTCCTACAGTGGGCCCAGGGTCTTCATTCTCACTGTCCCTGTGTCTGCCTTCCAAGACTTGGATGGTTTGGTCAGAGCATTTGCCGGTGAAGACTGAGGCAAAGAAGTCATTAAGAACCTCAGCCTTCTCCAAATCCAGGGTAGCCAGTTCTCCTGATAGCTTCTGGAGGGGGCCCACGTTGTCCCTAGCCTGTCTTTTATTTGCAATGTACCTATAGAATCCCTTCCTGTTATCTTTCACATCCCTAGCCAAGTTTTTTTCTAACTGGGCCTTAGCTTTCTTAATGTGGTCCCTAGCTTCCTGGACAACATCCTTGTATTCTTCCCAGGCCGCCTGTCCTTGCTTCCACCTTTTATAAGCCTTTTTTTCCCTTGAAATTTCCTCAGCAGCTCCTTATCCATCCAAGGAGGTCTCCTGACCCTCCTGCTGCTCTTCCTTCTAGTAGGGATGTAGCACTCCTGAGCTTGTAGCAGGTGATCCTTGAATATCAACCAAGAGTCTTGGGCCCCCCTGCTCTCTAGGGCTAAATCCCATGGAACCTTGCTAAGCAGGTTCCAGAAGAGGCCAAAGTCTGCTCTCTTGAAGTCCAGGGCAGTGAGCTTGCTGCACGCTCTTCACACTGTCCTGAGGATCTCGAATTTGACCATCTCATGATCGCTGCAATCAAGGCTGCCCTGAAGCATCATATTTCCAACCAGCCCCTCCCTGTTGGTGAGGACGAGGTCAAGCATGGCCCCTCTCCTTGTCAGCTCCTCTATTACTTGCAGAAAGAAGTTGTCTTCCACACAGTTGAGGAACCTCCTGGATTGCTTGTGCCGGGCCATACCGTCCCTCCAACAGATATCAGGGTGGTTGAAGTCCCCCATGAGGACAAGGAATCCTTGCTCCTTACGAATTCATCTTGCTTCTATTTATTCTTGTATAAAGGTTTGTTCTGAATATGTGTACTGGGCAATATATTTCTGTTTTTAAACACTAGAAAATGACCAGCTTTCTACTAAAGTAAGGTTTGTCAATGAAGTACTTGAGTTTTGAGTGCTGTGAAGCCTGTTCAATTTGGCTTTAGTGGGAGTTGGGTGATATTTCTGTTTATAATGAATTAGAATCAGGCTACTCTGGAAAAATGGAAATTTTATATATAGTATGCTGGTAAATTCAGCCACGGCAAGGAGTTTGCCTCACTGTAATGCATTCCTCTGACAGATTCTTGATCTTTGACAATGCAATGTAGTTGTCAATATATAATGTGAGACTATAAACTCATATTTAATACTATTTACCTTTTTTGTGTCTCTTCAGAAGCACAAGAGGCAACACTGAGGCATGTACATTCCTGGAAGGACTCTCTTGTATTGGCAGTTCATGTTTATGAAGTCCTGGAAGTGCCTGCTATAGCACATCGATTGCTAATGCCGATGAAATTAAGAGCCATTACCCCAACGGCTATGGAAGCAGTAGCATGACTTTCTGTCAGTAATGGAAACAACATAAGCAACTTGAGCTTTTATTTAAAATTCTATTAAATGGGCAAACCCAGTTTTTCTCAAATCTTTAGGTAATGGCTTAATGCAGCACATCTTCTGGAAAAAATGTAGCAGAGACAGAATAAAATGAGTTGTGAAAACTTTACCTTTTGGAACTAATGCTTAAACCTGCATTTATACTGAAAATCCTTTATAAAGTGAGGGGGTGGGGGGAAGGAAATTTAAATCTAAAAACTTATTGAAGGATAGAAAACAGGTCAGGCAAGATTTCAAGAAAAAATGACGGTGAATATTAATTGCTGATTCTTCTCTCCTGGCAATTCCTGCTGCAACCTGAGGGCAAATAGCTCTCATTAGGACTGGACTTTTCTATGTCTGCTGCTTGAAGATTAAGGGCTGTGTGAAACGTTCAGAAATGCTCAGCTGTTCATTTCATCTCTTTAGAACTTAACACCCCTTATAACATCTGGAAGTGTCTGTTTAAATAACCTTTCACTGCCATGTTAAACAGAGGGATACATGAATTTAAAATAAATGGTTTGCTTATCCTTACAAACTGAATTGGACAAAAAACCAAAAACCACTTTTAAGAGGAAAATAAGTGATTCATGTGTTCCTAGAAAACCATAATGTCCTTGCCCATTTTTTTACATGCTGTCACAAGTGTACTAATGACAAAATGGCAACTTTCTTGTATATGGCATGCTTCATAAGCTTTTATAGCTGGTTAGTTTTTAGCTGGTAGATATTCTTTCCTTTCCCATATCAGTTTATTGTTAAATCCACCATTTTCCAGAGCATATTTTTCATTTTTACATACCTTTACATTTAGATTGTTTTTTCCAAAAGGTGCTTCTTTGAGGGTTAAAGTGCAGTAATTTGTATCAATAGCTGGAGTTTTTACAGGTAGTTACATATACAAATTAGAAATGTTTACATCCCTCACAGATTATTTTTTTGTGTGTGCCCATCTGAAAATTCATGAGAGCTTAAAGTAAATCTTGGGTTTCTTGCTTGACTTTTGATGTCAGCCTTAGAATTCTGATACTGGGGCTTTGCAGGCATGGGAGGCTGTTTTCAAAAGAATCAGACTACAGTAAGGAAAAGATACCAGGCATTGTAGGACTTGAGTTAACATTAGAGGAATTGGTGATATTGGGAACTGGAAACAAATTCTGGTTTCAAGTAGGGCAGTAAGTCAAGGAGGAGATGCATTTTCCTTAGTACTGAGCACTGACATGACATACTGGTCTGGTTTGGAAATGAGGAGGTGGGTGGAGAGGAAGGATGAGAACATGTTGGAAAAAATAAAAAATAAATTGTTTACTTTGCCAGCAATTTTCTTTGCTTTCCCTACTACTACAGCAAGTATTTATTTACTCTGCTTCCCTTCTTTCTAATCTGGAAGTGACCTTACTTAGTAAATGACAAGGCTTTATTTACATGGAAGTGATCATGATTTCTCACATTCAGTATCTGGCACAAAGGAACAGATGGAGCACAAAGAAGAAACAATGAATGTAATGATACTTATGGTAGTGAGAGAGACCTTTTGCAAATGGTAACTCATGAGTCTAACTGCAGGGCATGCAGTTAAAGGGGAGGACATTTTAATCAGTGTTCTCCTGCACTTTAACTACCGGCTGATGCCAACCTTGATTCACAGGACAGAAGACAGTGGGTGATTTTATTATAATTTTTTAGACTGCACATTCAAACTCTGAAGGGATTGGTGCCTTGTGTTCTTCAAGGGTCACTGTGCCAGAGCTTCCAATTCTTGTGTTCTGGATATGGCTTTGCTCAAGGTTGTCATGGGTTCAGCAGTAGCAGTCATTTTTCTGCTTCTTGGTAGCTGGTGCAGCGCTGTGTTTTTGATTTTGGGCCTGGGAACAGCGCTGATAACACCAGTGTTTTCAGTTACTGCTTGGTAATGTTTTGGTTTGACCAAGGACTTTCTGAGTCTCATGCTCTGGCAGGGAGGAGGGGAAGCTGGGAGGAAGCAGAGACAGGACACCTGACCCAAACTGACCAAAGAGGTTATTCCATACCACAGCACGTCATGCCCAGGATGTGAAAAACAGAGGGCAGAGACCCGGAAGGGTGGGGGTGCACTGCTTGGTCAGGCTGGGTATCAGGTGGTGAGCAATTGCATTCTTTCCTTGTATTTGCCTTGTCATTATTATTATTGGAGGTAGCAGTAGTGATTTGTGTTATGCTTTAGTTACTAAACTGTTTTTATCTCAACCTGTGGGAGTTGCATTCTTTTGATTCTCCTCCCCATCCACCCGGGAGCGGGGGGAAGAAAGAGGGGGGGGAGTGAGTGAGAGAACGGGCTGTGTGATTTACGGCTTAAACCACGACAAAGGTTTACTGTAGTGTCTTGTTTATGTATCCGTCAAGCCGGGGTAGTTCTTGCTTCACATCAGGGCTGGATTAATGTTTGTATGGCTCTAAGGAAAAGCTCTGGTTTATGTCAAAATATTTGGGATTCTTCCAGATGGTGGTCAAAAAGGCTCTTTGGACCCTCTTTGTAGACAGAAACAAGTTCCTCTCCTTTGTTTTGCTTAAATAGTTAGATATTGTTTCTTAAATTATATGTGCCTTCACTAACCTGTATCTCCTTTTGCTAATAACCAAATATTGAGTTGATTATAAATAGAATCAAAATAAAGAAAAAATTAAGCTGAGGAAAGTCAAAGCAGTGAAATTTTGTTTATGTATTTTATTTGGGGTTGTTTAAAGAAAGATGGGTTCTGTTTCATACAGGTTTCATGTGGTTTTCATACACTGCATCTGTTGAAAAATGCATGAGCAGAGCCAGATATTGAGACCTGAATTAAGAGATTTGACAACTGTATGGTAATGAAAGCATCTAGAGTTGTTCATGGGTTGATGCTAAGAAGTTGAGACTAAACTCTCATTTGCGGATTGTAGGTAGTGGAAACTGGGAGAAGTTTAAGGGGTCATGCTGCCCCAAACCTGTTTGGAGCAGGGTATCTTAGGCATTTGATGCTAGTACCATCAGATGCATTCCTGCAATGGAGGAGCTGTGGCTCTGGTCCATATGGTGTATACTGTGTGCCGCACAGGTAGAGGAGGAGACAAATACTCAACTTTGGTGTTGTTGAGGTGCTTTGTCAGATTGTATTTCTAATTTAATTTTCTCTTGCTGTTTTATGCTGGAAAGTCATAGGCTGTAATCATGCAATACAGTGGTTTTGATTAAAATTATCATTTCTTTTTAGGTGCGCAGAAATGCTAAGCTAAAAGATTAATGTTTCGTTGGCTTTCCGACATGTTCTTTTATTTCCCTGGAAAAGAAAGCAGTGAACTTGCTGTGGTGCAGTACTTCGCTGTCTGGAGTGGATGCATTTCATAAGTGTATGGTGTGGATTCTATTTTTAACAGTAATTTGAAGGGGTAGCCCTGCTAAAATTACATCATTAATACACACAGCTGAAAGGAAATGGCATAAAACACAGCAGTGCCTTAGTTTATCTCCATTGTGTTTTCCACTTCTGTGGACGAATTAATTTGTATCATTCAAGCAGAGATATAGTTGGACCCCACCATATTTGCAAAGTATTCAGACTTTGTTTTCTTGTAAACAGTCCTGTGGAAGAGTGTAATAAGTGAACTTTGTCTGCAAAAACAGTAGGTACGAAATGGGTATTTGTGGCTTGGGAAGCTCAAAGTTTGTGTTCCTTCCTGTCCCTGTTACTAAATAGTTCAGGGATTTGATGGATCTCCTACTACTGCAAAAGATGGTGGGAAACAAGGATGTTAAACTCTAATCTTGCTAGAAGTGTGTTTTGCTTCATTCTGTAATGCATGCTGAAGAACCTAGTGCCAAGTGTGGAGAGTCAAAGCTTTAAAACTCTGAGATTTTTACTGGATGAGGTTTTGTTTTGGGTTTTTTTATGTTTTTGTTTGGTTGGTTTTTTTCCCCTTTCAGTTTCTGGGCACTCTCACTGCCTTGGCAAATACTAATAAAATCTACTTTCGTCATCTTTTCCCTCTTACATTTGCTTCATAGATATGTTAGAAACAGTTGTCTAATAGTTGACAGTATCTCAAAATAAGCTTAAATGCTGAATTAGAACTTTTTTCTGTCTCTTTGAATTACTGGTCAAATCTTGTCTGGAATACAGAATGAAGGAACAATGATTTATACAAAAGTAGAAAAGGGAGCAAGAATATTAAAGCCTGAGACCAGAGACGTGAAAATGTACAAGGACATAATTGCCAGCAAAAGGAGAACCTCACAGAAGTGGCTGTGCAGAGGGATATCTGTTTCTCGCTGAACTAAGCGCTTTAATGCATTTGTGGCTCTTGGCAATACTGTATGTACTCAAGGTTTTGCCTATTCTAGATTAGTCCCTGAGCCTCGTGTTTTTACATAGGATGCTAACAGAATATTTTTTCATTGTTAGCAAAGTTTTCATGTTATAATACTTTAAGAAAAAAAAAGAAAAAAGCTGATGTAAAATTATTTTGTCCTTGCTGGTTATTGCAGCCTTAGTCATGAGTTTCAAGATGCCAGTACTGTTCTCAAACATGCAGAAAACAGCACATGCTTATTTACATACACATTAAACTGTATTGGTCTGGAGTAGCCTTTTAAATAAGACTAGCTGCATGTATTCATGTGCCTTTGAGTTTGAAATGCACATTGCTGCTGTATTTTTGCTTCGGAGTTAGAAACTCTCTTAACTCCTTTAGGTAGCTGAAGAAATCCTTCAGCCAAGGTTGGAGCAGGCGGCATCTGACCTCAGAGCTCTGGTGTTTTATCACCAGGTTGCCCTTCAAGCCAGGGCATGCTGGCTGAGCAGCTGCTGTGCTGTAATCTTGCTGACAGGAGTCCAGCTATACTGATATATGGTTACATGCTGCAGCCCACAAGTGGTATTTGTGCTGTAGAAAAAANGCTGCTGTGCTGTAATCTTGCTGACAGGAGTCCAGCTATACTGATATATGGTTACATGCTGCAGCCCACAAGTGGTATTTGTGCTGTAGAAAAAAAATATGAATATATCTATAAATAAAATGTATCATTAATATGTATACATGTAATATTCAGGTCCTGACTTGGTAACTTTTAAGCTTAAAGTGTTGCTGAGCAAATCCTCATGTGATGCAACTGTGATTACAACTAATTGTTTTTATGCAGTGGGGAATGGGTCTTGTTAATAAAGAGTAATAGCGGATTATAATTATCAAAGTGGGACCTAGAAGACTTAAATGAATAAAATCTAGTGTGATGAAGGAAAACTATTTTATAGTAGGCAATGCTAACTCAGTTCCCATTTTCCTCATCCTTCCAGAAAAGGTGGTTTGTTGGTAGTTCAAACTGCACCCAAAGGCGAAATCATAGAATCATAGAATAGTTAGGGTTGGAAAGGACCTTAAGATCATCTAGTTCCAGCCCCCCTGCCATGGGCAGGGACACCTCCCACTAAACCATGCCACCCAAGGCTCTGTCCAACCTGGCCTTGAAAACTGCCAGCGAAGGAGCATTCACAACTTCCCTGGGCAACCCATTCCAGTGTCTCACCACCCTTACAGTAAAGAATTTCTTCCTCATATCCAATCTAAACTTCCCCTATTTAAGTTTGAACCCGTTACCCCTTGTCCTCTCACTACAGTCCCTCATGAAGAGTCCCTCCCCAGCATCCCTATAAGCCCCCTTCTTGCATTACTTCACTGGTGGGTGCGGGTGTGTTGGTGTGAGACTCGATTTCTCTGGTTGTATGTAGGACACTGCTCAAAGCTTCAAAGCACAGGCTAGCTCAGATTCCCAGCTGTGGAGACTACCTGAATGTGTCATGTTTTCCCCATCTGGTTTTCTTTCAGGGTGCATTGGCTAAGTTTGTATTCTCTTTTTAAGCTCAGGGTAAATGTCTCTTCCATGTAGACATAGAAACTTCAAAGGCTTCAGCTGAATTGGGTTTGTTTTCTCTGATGATGTTTGGGATTTAGTGAAGCCTGGCATTTCTGGGGTTTGGCACACTTTAGCACAAAATCTGTCATTAGAAAAGGGCCTATACTGCCAAGAGTGTTTTCCATGGAGAACTGACTTTGCAGTTTTAGTTTTGACAGTGAATATAGTATTTGGATTAGAACTAATCATCTGGCTTGCCTTGGGTTTGCAGGGGTTTGTGAATTATGTGCCAGAGAAAATTCTTTCTAGGGAAGTATAAAACTTCTCTAGGATAAGCTAGCCTCTTAAAAAATAAGAAAGACAATATTTTCTTTAAAAGGAATCCAAGAACAGCAAATAAAATAATTACTTGATCAGATAAAACTAGACTAAATATACAGCAACCTATTAGTAAGTAAAAGTATTTATATACTAATTTGAACATCTCTTGATTGCAGAGATTTTTTTACTACCATGGGCTGTGTAATTAGATATGGGCAGCCTG